>PVHY01004911.1:0-88352 GCA_004024945.1 Uropsilus gracilis
TAGCAACATGATAATTTTGCCTTTGTTTTAAACAAATTGAAGCAGTTTTGATGTCAAACATTTCACACTTATAGGATCCCCCATTTTCTAAATTCTAGAACATTCACAATGTTCTTTGTTTTGGTAAACAATATTCTGGCCCTATGATAAACTTAGAGAATGTTAATAGAGTTACTTATATTCTTTAGAAGCAGAATACTTCTGACTATCAAAATTTTCTACAACTTAATAAAAATGATAAATGACTTAATTCTAAAGATATAAAAGGAAGTAATTCAATTTTCAACATTTCCAAGATTGGAAAAGGAATGTCTGGAGAATGCTTGATGACAGGACATTGCTGGCTTAATAAGCATATGAAAAAACAGGGACAATTTGTTATTCCCATATTTGATAAGGTATTTAGGTATAGCCATATTATCTAGCTATCAAAGTTCTCATTTTATATTTCAACAAGGTAAATTAAAAGCCAGTTATTACACACACACACATACAAACATAAATTTTTATATGTAAATAGGGATTTTTCTATGAAACTTTTGTCATAATTTTAAAATGTATGAAAATTTTAATTTTTAATCCACTCACAAAAACAATACTTTAACTATTCATATTTTCACTCTATAATTTATGGAAATATATTTCCAATTGTATACGTGGAAATTAGAAATCTTACAGGTCAACACTAATAGCAATAGTAGCAATCACAATGCTGTCTTCAGCAGTGGTAAAAGTTTAAATTACCCTAAGAACATTATAGAAAATATTTTTTCCAATTTAGTGAAGATAAATATTTTTAAATGAATACTTGTGATCAATTTACAAGACATGAGTCTGTATAAAAGCTTGCTAATTCTAATGATGTTTTCTTCTTTAATTAAATTGCTAATATCATGATGCTACCTATTATATCTTCATAGCATTAAACCAATCAAGCACTAATTCATATTTAATAACTGTAGAGAACTAAGTTTCACCCAGATTCAATGATATACACCAAAATATGAATTGAGATCAGAAAAATGCAAAGCATTGTCTGCTGTTAATCATTAACAAGCATTTTCCATCTCACCATGGACAAAGAAAAGGGAAATCTTTCCTTTCTCTGAACTTTGGCTTGTGAAATAGGTTTAGCTAATTAAATGCTTCACTTGAGGCTTATAGTTCAAGATATACTTAAGTATCAAATAAGACTGACATATAGGTCTTATGTCCAAGTCTTTTATCCATTTTGAGTTAGTTTAGGTACATGATGTGAGGGAGATACCTTGGTTCATTTTTTGCATGTATTGGTCCAGTTTTGCCAACACCATTTATTGAAGAGGCTGTCCTCGTTCCAATATAAGTTTTTCACTCCTTTGGCAAAGATTAGTTGACTATATATGTGTGGCTTTATTTCAGGGTATTCAGTTCTGTTCTATTGGTCTGATTGTCTTTTTTTTGTACCAGTATTAAGCTTTTTAAATTACTATGGTTTTGTAGTATAGTTTGAAGTCTGGAATAGTAATACCTCCATTCTCTCTTTTCTGGTCAGGATGTTTTCGATAATCAAGGTATTTTGTTATTCCATTTACATTTCTGTAAATTTTGTTCTATCTCTTTGAAGAATGTTGTTGGAATTTTTATAGGGATTGCATTGAATCTGTAAATTGCTTTTGGTAGGATGGCCATTTTGATAATGTCAGTTCTTCCAATTCATGAGCAGTGAATGCCTTTCCATTTCCTTATGCCTTCTTCTATCTCTTTTAGCAGTGTTTTGAAGTTCTCTTTCACGTGTTTTGTTAGGTTTATCCCCAGGTATTTTTTTTAAGTGTGATGTAAATGGAATATATTTTTTTAATTTCTTCTTCTTCTGCTTGACTTTTTGTGAGGAAAATCTGGGCAAAACCCTTCATGAGGTACAATTCAGAAATCCATTTTTGGCCACATCTATAGATGGCAAAAAATGAAGGAAAACATAAACAGCTGGGACTACATCAAACTAAAAAGCTTCTGTACAGCAAAAGAGACAATAGAAAAAAAAAAGAATCCCAACCAAGAGGGAAAAAAAAAGTTTGCCTTTCATACTAGTGGTAAGGGTCTGATAACAAAGATACACAAGGAACTCACACAACTTAACAGAAACAAAGCAAAAAACCCAGTTGATAAAAGGAGAGAAGATCTGAAAAGATACTTCTCCAAAGAGGAATTCCAAATGACCAATGAGCACATGAAAAACTGTTCAACGTCATTAGCAGTAAGGGAAATGCAAATTAAAACCACAATGAGATACCACCTTACACCAGTTAGAATGGCCCACATCCAAAAAACAGACAACAACAAATGCTGGTGTGGATTTGGAGAGAAAGGAATACTTTTACACTGCTGGTGTGAATGTGAACTGGTTCAGCCACTATGAAAAGTCATGTGGAATACCCTCAAACTAATGACAATGGAACCACCATTTGACCCAGAAATTGTTCTTCTGGGAATCTATCCAAAGGAGACCTCAATGTGGGTACAAAGGGACACCTGTGCTCGAATGCTTATTGCAGCACTATTTATAATTGCAAGGAAATTGCAAGGAATTGGAAACAACCCAAATGTCCCCAAATAGAGGACTGGATGAAAAAATATGTGATATATATATATATATATATATGTGAGATATATATACATATATATATCTCAAATATTTTATATATATATACACACACAATGGAATATTATGCATCAATTAAAAATGGCAAATGTGAAGTTTTTTTTTTTTGAAACATGGATGTACATAGAAGAAATCATATTGGCAGAAACAAGTCAGAAGGAAAAAGACAGACACTAAATGGTTTCACTAATTATATGGGCAAACAAACAAAAGTACAGAACTGGGGGAGGGGACCAGCTGGAGTGGCCAGGGAGGGGAGATGGTGGATGACCCCCAGGAATCACAATTATGTGAAATATATACGTATATATATATATATATATAATTTAAATTAAAAAAGACTGACATACAGAGAAGTAATGGTAATTGCCTAAACTTAAATGTACAATAACCTAAGATTATTATATATTGTATACACTGTATATACAATATTGTATATACATGAAAATATTATAAATACACAATTTAGTAGCGCGAGGATCTAGAGAACATTAAAATTTCAAAGTACATGTAAATAGAAAGCTAACAACCAACTTCCTGGTAATGATTTCTAATTAACGCTGGATGGTATTCTAGGGGTTTCGGATAAACTGGAGACTAGTGCAGAGAATAAAAGACAATATTATCTGTGAGCCTCCTGAAAAGGAATCCCTGTGGATTCTATATTCTAGGTAGAAGGTAAGGTCTTCAAAGTCTGTGTTAGACTATATATATTTTTAAGAATCAGTCTTCTGGGGAAAAGAGGTTATAAAGAAAGCAAGAAGCACATCTGGAACCTCTATAGTAAAGGGTTAGGGGAAACCTGAACATTTTGAAGTAGGGAGCATGTTAGAATATATTAGACAAAATGACATTTAAGAAAACATTTTTCCTCTCCAAAATCCATCCATTTAAGAGACTGCATTGTGTGATCTTTACAAAAGATGACACTATTGACACAAAAAAACAACAAAGCACCCCAAATACCATCCTAGCCTTCAAATATATTCCCCTTATATAAATGGAAATTATATAATTTAAGTTGATGAAACTTCTGCTATATATTCAATCATGAAATGTAAGAAAACAGTAAAGCAGTAACTCTAACTGATTCAAATATTCTGAAACACAATTTGATACTTGAGTCCAAATTCCCAAGTTAAGGACTAAGTCAGATGCAGCTCTCCTGTCTATGAGTGACTACACAGGTGTTTCTTTTCATAAACCCTTTTCCTTTGGAAAGCAGCAGTGGTAGTTTTTCTTGTCCAATGTAACCAAGCAAATGCCTCTCTTTTTCTTGTTTTCCTAATAAACCGTCTCCTTTAAAATGTAAAGAAAAAACACTAAAACAAATAGAAAGAAATGCAGTAAAATCACTTTTTCTTCCCATTTTCATTCCTCTATTATTTTTGAGAATTTTGTCATAAAAATAATAGAATTCATAAGTATAAGCTTATTCCTAGGTGTATCATTTATTTTAATCTCTTACAATATGATTTTCATTACAGAAATCATTATTGAACTCATTATCCATCAATGTAAAATTTTGCTTAAAAACCCTATTTCAATAAATGTTCAGGTAGGGTAACTGAGTAAGAGGAAGACTTTTTCCTCCATTAACCTGTATAACAAGCACTTGTGATATTGCAGTGTCATGATTGTGTGTCCCAGTCTGTGTGCACATGTGTAAGTGTACACAACTGTGCATAGGAAAGAGATGATAAAGGGGCAGTGAGAGCATAAGAAAGGAGAGAGAGAGGGAGAGAGAGAGAGACAGAGACACACAGAGAGAGAGAGAGAGAGAGAGAGAGAGAGAGAGAGAGAGAGAGAGAGAGAGAGAGAGAGAGAATGAAGATAGATGCTTGTTATTGGTAGGCTGGGGGACTGAACTGTTTCCTGACACTCCCCCCACACACACCCTGGACTTGACCCAAGACCTGGCCCTGACTCTGCCCTGCCCTTGGCCTGTCTATTTGTCTGTGTAATTGTTAGAACCAGTAAAGATCCTACTCATATTGGTGAGCCTGATGCCTGTACACTACAATTGGCATCACAAACAGGCTAGTTACACTGCAGTTCATTTGCTGGACTTTTTGACAACCTATCAGATGACATGCCTGAGTCCTTCTGAGCACCAAATCTGTTTGTAGTTTCTTTTCTTTGTGTGTATTTCCACATCATATCTCATATTTGGTTACTTCATCATATAATTTATGCTATTTGAGTTAACTTATGTTATTTCTGTGATGATTATAGACCTCAGAAGAATCCAGGAAAAAGTGGAACAGTGGAATAAAAATGCTCAAAATCAAATGTACCTTAGATAATCAAGATAGAACTGAGAATATGGCCCTGAAGGTTGAAGAACTGAGTTTATAGGCTTCGATTCCTGTAAAGTTATAGCAGATATGTGTTCTCTTTCTTTTATTTTGAGAATTAAACAGGGACTTTTTTTCTTGGATGACTGTGATTATCTAACTTTGCTTAAAATATCAGTTAAATCAAAATTTATTAGAAAAAGTTAATAGGTGTATAGATCTAAGCCTTCTGTTACAGAAAAAGTATTTCTTAGAAGAAATTTCCATATATAACCATAATTAGAAGTGCAAAGATAGATTTTATTTTATTTTTTATAACATTACTGGGAAGAGTAGAACATTTCCTGAGAGAAAAACAAAAAGCATTATTAAAAAAAAAAAAAAAACTCTAGAAAACATTGTGAAGAATCAGACCTCTACACAGAGAACATTATTAGCAATTTCCTTTTGAATTTCAAAAATGGCAAAAGAGCTGAAATTATTGTAGAAATCAGCAACCCCATCTTATTGAATCTACAACAAAGATATTTGAAAAGTAGACTTTCTCATTTTCCTGTTTTATTATATTTATGCTATTATCTCTGACAGAGTTATAGCATCACACTGTCTCAGAGGTATGTGCTTACACAACATCCACCAGCAAGTCACTCACAGTCCTAATATATATTTACAGCAAAAAGTCAAGTGTTGAGACTAGACAGCATGAAATCCACACCTTTCCTAAACTTATGAATATTACAATAAAAGAAGTCTTATTTAGGATTTCTAACAAAATAAAAAAATATATGTATATCTATATATATGTTATCTGAATATATATATATATATACACACATGCACATGTATATCTACGTTAGCTGAATCAAAAGACTACATTAGCGTGCAAAATGTTACATTCTGATGCATTTTCTTTTAACAGTCATGCTCAACATCATGTTAAAGTTGTATACAATCATCGATCAGATAACATTTTGAATGAAAGATTTTTGACAAGTTTGAGGCAATGCGTTAAGAACTAGGAGTAACATAAATATCATCAGCCCTCACTGAACTCAAGCTTTTTTATTAAAATGACTGCACTGTGCTGCCTGAGTGCTAATCCACTAGCAACCCCTACAGACAGATTTGTTCACTTTCAGTTTTGGTTTCCCTTCTTCCATTGAAAGTTCAAGTAGGAGTTAAAATGTTTCTTATGTTTTAAACACTCAGTAGTAGGCTGAGTTTAATTTTTCAACTGCAGTTATCTAAAACCATAATTTTAATATTTTCCATCTGTTACACAGAGCAATATGAATGTTCTGGGGCTTAAAAAATAAATCAAATATAATAAAGCAGTATGAAGAGTTTAACATATTGAGACATCTTCAATTTGTCCAAAACAAAGATGAAGTCATAGAGGTATAAATACTGGTTTGTTTGCATATGAGATTTGGATATATCTGTTACACTTGTAATAAATAATCAGATAATACAGTGGAGAAAAAAAAGTGTGTACGATGATAAACTTAATTTTAACACCAATTACTTAGAATTTATGGGAGACAAGCTCTAAGTTCATGGATGTTGGACTTGCTGCTTCATTTTTCTATTTCTGCATCTGTTTCTGGTTTGTATTTTTGCAAAAATGACTGCAATGGTCTCTGAGACTCCCTTATTTGTGAGTCATTTAGTTTGTCCAGTCTGACAACCTCACCTTTTATTTTCTCCCCACATCCTCCATATAGTTTTGTGAAACAGAGGCAAATGAAATGACAGCTGAGAGTGTTCACTCATTGACTTGACCTGTTTATTTCAAGTTAAATATTTCAAGTTTCCATGAGTTTATTTTCCACATAGCTAAAATATATCCAACTAAAGGAAGTATTAGCAACTTAGGTATTTCTAGTGTGTGTCTAATTCTTGTAGAATTAAGCTTTGTCTCACTTGCTGCTTCATTCTTCTATTTGCTGCATTTGTTTCTGGTTAGTATTTTTGTGAAAATGACTGCAAAGGTCTCTGAGACTTCCTTATTTGTGAGTCATTTAGTTTGTCCAGTCTGATAACCTCACTTTTTTTTCTCCCCACATCCTCCATATAGTTTTGCAAAACAGAGGCAAATGAAATGACAACTGAGAGTGTTCACTCATTGACTTGAGCCCTGTTTATTTCAAGTTAAATATTTCAAGTTTCCATGAGTTTATTTTCCACATAGCTAAAATATATCCAACAGAGGGAACTATTAACAACTTAGGTATATTCATAGATGCTTAAAGTAGAGGTTAAATCTATAACAGAAATGATAAAAATTTTGCTGTAGTTTATCTGTCAAAACTTGCTCAAACTGAAGTCTCCATGAACAATTTGACAGTTATATTTCATAGTATTTGTGCATTTAAAAAAAGTGTTTTCTCCATATTCCAGTCAAGAATTATATTTATTTTATGAGATGATTTTCTGGTTGCTGTTAAAAGAGAGCAGTGAAAAAGCAGAAATGAAACCTGTGTATTTGACTTAACATTATAGGAAAAAAGTAAGCAGTTTGTTTTGCCACCAGGATAAATTAAAAGCAATGTCTTCACAACTGGTGATTACCTGGAGGGGAAGGGAAAGGGTGGTGGGTACAGAGGGTGAATAGTGTGGGGAAAAGCAGAATCAGTCTTTGAATATATGCATGGAACTTGATACAGTATATGGTATATACAAACATATAAATATATGTATATGTATACGCATGAGGTAATTTTCAATGGTGCACCTAAAACATATAAAGTTACAATGCAATTTACTTTTCTTTCTTTAAAGTAAAGTCATGCAGAAGATGAAATTAAGACCCAGAGATACATTGAGGGAGCATTATGTGGAAACACAGGGCAAAGGTCTACCTACAAGTTAAAAGAGACTTTGGAAACCAACCTTGTGAAACACTGATCTTAGACTTCTAGTCACCAGAATTGTGAGAAAATGAATTTCTATTAAGTAAAAAACAATAAATCAAGTTCTCCAAATATATTCATCTAATATTTATTCCATGAAACAAAACAAATACAAATCAGAATCTTTGCCTAAAGGGACTATTCTCTAACAGCCAGTCCAACAAACCAGCACAAGCTGTTGCAATGCCATTAATATGAAATATTCATTCATCAATGCTAGCCTGCACACAATTGCTTTCAGTTAAAAATAGTCACATTTGTTCACATATTTACAACCTCAATGATATTATCTTCTTACCAAAGCGTCAGCACTGCTTATTTTTTAAACTACCTATGCAATAGAAAAATCAATTTAAGACACCACAGTGACCAATCTGGTTAAGAAGGTCACTGACTAGACGGTATGTTGGGTGACCAATAGATCAACCCTTCTTCACTCCATTCTCTTCTCAAGCCATTGCCTGAGTCTCTCCTTAAAGTGAAACAGTTTGATAAAAAAAAAAATATTTAAACTGTCTGCATTTCCTCAGTCTGTTGAACTCATAAATCATTGCAATCGTTTTTTTAGTCTTTTATTCTGAATTATTTTTTAAAATGCTGGAACCAAGATGACAGATGATGTCCTTGCAGCTAAATCTAATGGATACACTTTAGCATTAGTCATTTATCATTCTCTCAATGTTGTTTCTTACTGGTTTCTAAAACATCAATTGCCCTTGTTTTTTTCTTTTGCCAAACTGTATTAACAAGAGAGTGAAAAAGAGAACCCACTTAATGTGAGGAAATATTTGAAATCTGATGTAATTAGATTTAGAACATGCAAATCAATCCTATAATTTAATGACCAAAATGTACATAATGCAATTGAAAAATAAGGATAGAACTTGAACATGAATTCTTCTAAAGGATAAATAAAAACATTATAAGATGCTCAGCATTTATACTGACTTGGGGAATGCAAATCAAAACCACAATAAGGTAACACTTAATATCAAAACAAAAAACAGCAAAAATAAAAACCACCACCAACATAAAAAAAAAACAGATAAGAAATGATGCTGATGAGACTATGCAACTATCTGAAGTCTGTATTGCATAGCAGAAAACTTTGTTGTGTCTTTTAAAATAAAACACATATAATTGCCATATGTTTCAGCAAGTTAGCTCCAAGGTTAAAAACCCAATAGATTGGAAGCAGACATAGAAAAATGATCATAATGACACTATTCATAATAGACAAAAGGAAGAAACCTCCAAGTGTCCATCAATAGACCAACACTACACTTTGAATAGGAAAATAAAAATATAGTAAATACACAACAGAATATACAACAACCATTAGAAAGAAAATAAATTGATACATCTTTAACATGCTACGGTTTAAAAAAAATCATTATAGTAAATGAAATAAGGCAGACACTAAAGGATAAGCATTTTTATGGGGAACCTAGAATACACAAAAGCATCAAGATAGAAAGTAGGTTATATTTTGCCATCTACTGGAGATAAAAGGAATAGGGAGTTGTTTATCAGGTACTGAGTTTCTGTGTATGAGGATGAAAATTTCTGGCATTTGATACCTATGATAATTGCACAATGCTGTTATTGTACCTAATGCCAGTGAACTGTAAACTGAAAACTGGTGAAAATGTTTTATTTTGTGTATATTTTTTACAGTAAAAATATTTTTAGCAGTTTCAGTTATTGATTGATACAAGAACATGGATGCATTTTAAAGGATTGTTATAGTAGAAATGGGAATAAAAGGGAAAAAGTATTCAGTGGACTGTGGTGGAAGATTACTGAGACTGTGGTGGTGATGACAATATACACTCACATCAAAAACATCTATAATGTTGCACACCAATGCTATGTCAATAGACATAATTAACAAAGAATAGCACTCTAGAATAGACTTTAGAATGAAAGACAATATAGTGAATTGTGGTAGCATTTGAATATAAATAACATTACTGAACTGTACACATAACTGAACTGTACACATAAAATGGTTGAGTGTAAATTTTAGCTCTTTGATATACACAATTATTTTTTTTTAATTACCTGTTCTGTGAGTTTATTCATAATATAGTTTACACAAAACGAAATCTTAAAGACAGAAAACAGATCAAAGCTTGCAGGAACTTTGGGAAGAGATAGTGAGGAGAACATTTACACTTTATAGTAAATACTGGTCTGTATTTTGCTGGAACACAATGTGCATCAAAGCTCATAGAATTGTTTGTCATAAAAATATTGAACTTTAACGTAGGCCAAAAGCAAACAAAAAGACCCACCAGATAAGATCTTGTGATATTCTATAGCATAATGCAGACTAGAAAAAGTACATGCAATTGTGCTATTGCAAATCACTTTGGGAAATATTGTTTTGGCTGGAAAATTTAAAGACAAGGAAACAACAATGCTTTTCTAGGAGATGAAGTTGTATAGGTTAGAAATGGTCAAAGTGATCTGCATTGTACTATATTTGAACAATCATCTGCATGTGTGTAATGCCTGAACAATCACATTGATAGATTATAGTTGCTGACAGATTTCTTACTTTCAGAAAGGCAAGTTTTAGATAAACTATATATATATATAAACTATATAAACTATATAAACTATATATATATAGTTATATATATATAAACTCAGATAGATAAATAAGGCATAAAGAGTGTTTTGGAAATGTTATGTTATCAGGATGATTTTAATAGAAAACATTGCTTCATATACAACATTTTTCCAATGGTAACATTTTTTGAAACTTCCTTCTCTTTTCCCTATACCATGGTTTAGAAGTTGGAGCTCCATAAATTAGCTATTTTTTTTTTTTGGCTTAAGGATGAAATCTTTCATGAAATGACAAGCTCCTCAATGTTTATAAGTTTTCTATGACTTTGAGTTTATGTGTTCATGTGTGTCCTTATGAAATTAAGACAGGAAAGAAAGTTAATATACATCACCAAATAATAGTAAATGTGATGTTATTATTTATAGATATCAACTTATTTGGACATTAAATGAGATAATATCTGCAAAAAGCATAGCACTACCATCCCATAAAATATACAGTTATCTGAGTGAATCAAGATTTGATTATTATAGGAGATAATCCAAAAAGTGAAGCATGATCATAGTACAGACTAAGAGAACTACGTTGAAAGATTTAGAATTAAATACTTAGAAATAATGAATTCATGTGTTCCATGAGGAAATACTTATAACAGATTATCATTGGTAAAAATAGCCAAGCTGTTATAAAACTGAACAAGAATTGGATTAGTGAAATTTTTGATTAGGTGGAGGATAGATGACTAGAAAGAAATGGAAATGTCTGATGATTTCTGAATATAAGAACGTAAGACCTCATCAGTTAATGTCAGGGTCTAGTACACCAATCACAATGTATAAATTGCCAGACACTTACTTTGAAAAAAAGTTTATAAGACTGGGTAGAAAATACAAAAATAAAAAAAAAATGACTGTAAGAATGTAAAAATATAGCCAAAATACAAATGAACACATTCTGTTTTATGTACTACCCAGGGATCAAATTTTCTGGATTGTGCTTTTAAAAATTTTCTATTTCTATTGTGGTCTGTAAATATAATCAAGTGACATTAATAACAAGGAATGAGATGAGAGCAAAGACCAGCTCTTAGATACAGTTGGTGAGACTTCTGTTTCTGGTAGAACTTCTGCTGCAATGAAGTATGGTCCGAATAGAAGCTGACTACCAAGAGGCTGATTATCAGAATCAGGAATGGATTATTTTCAGTTTGAAAACTTCTGTAAAAAATTGTATTTACATCAAAATAGGTCTCCTTTTAGCCATAATTTCTTCACTTTAGAACAGTGAACAATTTTTGCTAATGTGCCATTCCTAATTGTTTTTGTTAATTGTTAATTGTAGTCTACAATGATAACTGATAATCTACAATGAAGGTTATTCATCTATTAACTGAATTAGTGGGGTAGTGATAGCAGATAAAATTTTCAGGTTTTGGTGATTTAAATTTACACATTTCAGTTGATTTGCCATCAATTATCCATTACAGTACAGGAACAAGAGCATAAAGTAATGAGGAAAATCTAATGTGTTCCCATTATTTACACACTTTAGCACCAACTGGAGAAAGGAAACAAAAATCATCAACACCTTAAGTATTTTTTTTTTTTATTATGTTGAAGTGAACTTAAACACAGACTTTAAATGATATCATGTTGGGAAAAGTCTCTAGACTGAAATAATTTATTTAATTATATTTTAAATGAGCCAGGAATTGAGTGATTCATGTATTATCATTTAGCCAGCATTTTTAAGAACAGACATTAAACTCTACCCATTTTCCTATTTAAGGTAAAATTCTACCGGTATCTGCAGATTATATTTAGAGATTATATTTAGAATGTTAGTACTTAGTGGTAGTTGTGACAGAGGTAGTGAGATTTTCTGGTTTGATTTTATTCTTTAATGTTCATTGTTCAGATTCTGTGCAAAATGGACATGTTCATTTAGATGATTTTGCTTATTCACCTTCTCTATACAAAAATGCACTGTAATAAAAAAAATTCAAATAAGTGAAGTCTCATGTTCAAATGTGAACTGCTTTGTAGCATTTACGTGTGCTGTACACAAATACTGAAGCCTCTTGGGTAAATGGATCAGATACATAGAGCCCAGAATAATCACCTTGAGTCTCAGTTTTGGCAGACTGTCAGGCTTATTGCCACTTCTATTTGGACCAGACTCCATTGTAACAGAAGTTCTACCACACAAAGGTATCATCAACTGTATCTAGAGATGTTGCTTTCTCTCAGCTTATCTCTTTGTTACTAATGTTATTTCATTGTGTATACAGGCCACAAAGAATAGAGATTTTAAATGTACACTCTAGAAATTTTGATCTTGCAGTAAATGAGTTGACTAATTCAAATTAAAAAAAACTAGTTTATAAATGAATTATCTTCTGTAAATTTTTGTACTTAGAATATATATTTCATATGTAGAATATACTTGATAATTCTGCTAATATTGGTATGTTAGTTAATAATTATCTTAGTTCATAGAGCAAGTGATAGCAATCTTTGCAGTAATTCAACGATTATTTAACAGATGATTAAATTTTCTTGTCTGTCATAGTTCTTTCTTATTTCATATTAATTTCATTGCTTACTTGCTTTATATGATATAGCTTCCAAATTCCTGAAATTTTCCAGAGCTATCTTTTTAAAAAGTTTCTTAAGATATTATAAATGATGCTAATTCAATAATATGCAGATGGCTGAAAGTTTGTAAAATATGTCACAAAAGATAATAGTAGAGATAATTCCTTGAGTATATATGTACAATTTATTTAATCAGATTCAATAATTAAATATAATAAAAGTTTCAGAGAACCCAAATAAATGAAAGAAAATGAAAATTTAAACAAACAAAAAAAAAGACCAATACACCTATGACTTTAGGAATTGTTTCTCAAAAAATTTCAGGAATGAATGAAATATGTACAGCAGACAGAGAGGTGAGACATCATCCTTTCAAGAGGCAAATTTCGAAGAGTAAGTTTTTTCCCTAAAACCCATGGAATCTTATAATGTTCTATCCCCTGTTAAGTAGCTTTCCTGAAGTACTGCTTTATAATTTAGTATGTAACTATATACATTTAGCTAATTTCTAAGATTTGCCGTCTAAAAGGTTTACATGATAGATTCTATAAAGAAGGAAATCACTGCAAAAATCTTATTTGTAAAGAAAATCTATTACCTTGTCACAATGGGTGTAACGTACATGCTTTCTGAAAAATTATTTGACTATGAAGGTATATACAGATCTCTACTTTAATCTTGAGATAAAAAAGCAGTTGATTTACTCGAAAGTGAAAACATAATCTTCAAACTTCAATATGACAAAAATAGCAAAAACCAAATCATGAAAGAAGATGATAAAGGTTGTGTAGTTTCACCTGCCCTTGAGTTTCTGAGCCTGTGTGTATGTGATTATAATATAACTTAAGATACAACCTGCCATTCTGAATAATTGAGATAACATGCCTAATTTCATGAGATTTGTACTACATTTGAAAATTCAAATGGAAAAAACTATGCTGAAAACTGAATGTCCACATTTAGTATATTCCAGGCAATTGATGTAACATAATTTCCTGGTCAAGCAGGAAAATTATGTCTACAAAATTGAAAATTTTGTACAGCGACAGAGTCTGTAGACAGAGATTCAATTTTCAAAATTGAAAATTTTGTAGAAACAGTTGAGAATAATCTCATGTTGCGACTCAGTCGATGAAATTTCAAGAAAGAACATATCATTAATAATATTTAACATATATTTGCAATTTCTTCTGTGCTATTTTTTTGAGAATGAGCAGTAATGAGTTTCACTTGAGAAAGATGCATATGAATATATATATATATACATATATATATATGAATACTATGTTTACAAAATAATGATTTTTGAATGGGGTCTATACAAGTATTACTACAGAAATAGTGTAAGAAAACATATTCTCTGTATATCTATTGCATGGTAAAGCTTACTGTTGTTCTCCATCTTTTTTCTCTTCTACTGCCAGTTACATTTCCCTGGTGTCATATAGTCGTGATTTTTGGAATCTTCTGTTTCCTTCTCATTTTATCAGCAAGAATCGTGGAATTTATGCGTAAGTTAAGCAATACCTGTCCCCGAATGAATATGTCCTTTTAGAGGTGTTATCATTACATGTTTATTATACTACACAGTTTTTATTGACGTACCACCTGTTTACATCATTGTTATTATTTTGAAAGTGGAGGATACAAGTTCAGGTGTAGTTACTGTAAAGTACCCATCCCCCAAATTATCCATGGACCCCCACCATAATCCATTGTTTGCCTCTTCACACTTTTCCCCCTCTTCCTCATCCCTCTATGCTTGCCTCAGTTCTTTTTTAAAAAATATTTTGATTGGGCATGTATATATTTTCTACATTGTTGTATATTCCGAGTTTTCCCACCAGCTTGTCATTCATGAAATGTCATCATAACCTTTTGTACTCATGCCTCCCCCAATTTTTTTTTATTCACACCGCTTTCTCTATGTTTCAGTTCTGCTGACAGTTTGTTAGTGTTAAGTTTTACTTGACCTTTTATTTTTTTGCTTTCCTTCTATTACAATTGCACCAAATTTGTTTTGTGTTTTTGGTTGCTGTTGTTTTTTGATTGTGGGATGTATTTAATCATGTACATATACCACAACTCTGATCCATTCATCTGCTTTGGGGGCATTTAGATTGTTTCCATATTCTGGCTATTGTAAATAGTGATGCCATAAACATACAAGCAGAGGTGTCTTTTTGAATTAGTGTTTTAGTGTCTTTTGGGTAGATTCCCAGTAGTGGAATTGTTGGATTGAATGATAGCTCCATTTTCAGTAGCTTGAGTGTCCGTCACAGAAATTTCACAGTGGTTGGACCAATTTGCTTTCCCACCAGCAATGTAGAAATGTTCCTTTTTTCTTCATATCCACACCATACTTGCTGTTGCCCATTTTATTAATAGGGGTCAATCTTATTGATGTAAGATGATATCTCATAGTAATTTTGATTTGTATTTCCCTGGTTATTAGTGATGCTGAGAATTTTTTCATATGCCTATTAGTCATTTATATTTCCTCTTTGGAAAAGTGTTTTGTTTTGTTTTTATTTTTAGTTCTTCCCATTTTTTGATTGGACATTTTGTTTAATTTTTGTTCACTTGTGTGAGTTCTTTGTGGCTCTTTGATATCAGACCCTCCTCAGGTGTATGAATAGAAATCCCCCCCCCCCATACAGTTGGATATTATGTTATGATTACTTGTTATCTTTGTTTTGATTATTGTCTCTTTTGCCGTAAAGAAGCTTTTTATTTGATGCAGTCCCAGCTGTTTATTTTTAGTATCTGTAGATGTGTACTGAAAGCAGTTTGTGAGCTATAAGTCTTGGAGTGTTTTTGCCCATATTTTCTTCTATGTATTTTATGGTTTCAGGCCATACATCCAAATCATCTTTTCATTTTGAATTGTTCTATCTATCTATCTATCTATCTATCTATCTATCTATCTATCTATCTATCTATCTATCTATCTATCTATCTATCTATCTATCTATCTATCATCTACCTACCTATCTATCTATCTATCTATCTATCTATCTATCTATCTATCTATCTATCTATCTATCTATCTATCTATCTATCTATCTATCTATCTATCTATCTGATTTGGGGGTGTAATTGGATTCATTTTTATATAATTGTCTGATTTTCCCAGCACTATTTATTGAAGAGAGTATCTTTATTACAGTTTTATTCCCTGCTTCTTTGTCAAAGCTTAACTGAACATATATGTGTAGCTTTGTATCTGGATTTTTGATTCTGTTCCATTGTTCTGTGTGTTTGTTTTAGTTCTAGTAACCTGCCATCTTAATTATTATGACTTTTCAGTACAATATAAAATTTGGGATTGTAATAATTCCGTTCTTTCTCTTCTTGGCCAAGAAGTTTTTTTAATTGCTATTTGAGTTTTTTTAATTGCTACAAATTGAGTAATATGTTTTCAATTTATTTGAAGGATTACATTTTTTTTGTTGGAATTATATTAAATCTGTAGGCTTCTATTCAAAGAACAACCATTTTTTTGAATTTATTTATTTTATTTTATTTTACATTGTCTACAGGGTCCTTTTATTTTGCTCTACATTATCCTTTCCAGCTCATCATGTTGCTGAAAATGGCTTGAGTTTATCTATTTTGACTGTTCAGTGTATTTCCTCATCCCTTGTATCCACTCATCATGGAAACAGTATGAAAAGTTATTATTTTCACTAGTTTTCAATTTTTACTAATTCCTCAAGTATTTCCACTCATATAGTTCTTCCTTCTCATGAATATAATACCTTGGACATTTGCAGAGCTCCATTAAGTCTTGAGGGTCCCTTTATATTAAAGCCTACATTATATTTAGACTTTTTCCTGACATGAGTCTATTTGAGGTTTTATTAAAGGCAGATAATGCTATGTGTTAATTTTCTCATTTCTTATTTGAATAACTTTCACCTTACAATGCAAGAATGCCCTCCTTCAGACAGGCTCTTTGTATTTTACATTGTAGTATCATCAGTATCCAGTAACATGTCTTTATATTAATCAGATGTTTTCAATAAATGAGATATAATGTGGAAATGATATGCAGATAAAAGATACATAACAAGCGCAAGCTAAGTGGCCCTTACTCATCAGGTTAACTGACGTATTAAAATTAAACTGTGCCTTTTATCAGTTCCATCATGTTTTATTCAAGTTAATAATGAGGAGTACAGTTTTACAGGGTTGTCACAGAGATGAATTCCAAAAACATCCACTGGGCAATGTAACACACAACAACTATGCAGCTAAAAACAAGACTTTCAAAGAGGACTCACTTAACAGAGGTATGTAGATGTGGGTTGAAGACCAAAAGAACTCAAAAAAACAAGTCTCTTCACTAATTCCCTCAGTCTCTTGATATCTGATTCAGACCTTATTTTCTTAAAAACTAATCTTGGAGTTCGATGTTTTTGTTATGAACTTGAAAACATCACCCATTCCCAATAGATAGGTTTTTCTATATGTATGATGATATACACATTTTTGTTACCAATTTTGAAAATAATATTTTTTTTCTAAATAAAAACACCTCTCTTTCATCACATTCTCTATTCGCTATTACACTCTCAGTATGGGGATGACGATGAGTCACTAACTTCAGATGTATTCTATACTAAGGAATTTTACTGAGTCTACAGAATAAAGAGAAGCTGCTGCTTTTTATAAAGATAGTGAGTAAACACTTTTAGAAAGCTTTGATAATGCACAAAAATATAGAAGAGTATAAGCAATGCAACTCTCTTCACAGATGAAGGCTCTTTCCAGAAAGCAAAAGTAAAGCCCATCAGTTTCATAAAACATGTGTTCTTAAAAGTACACAAAAGATTCCTTAGACTCTCAGCACAGAGCGTTCACTGAGGACATACACTGAGGGGTCTCTTGTAAATGCTCTTGTTTTCAAGGACATGAGACCAGCAGATGTAAAGCAAATTGGCGTTGCTGTGGAGAGAAATGTTATTATATTTCAAGTGAATTAAAGAACTTTGAAGAGAGTAAGAAATTTTGCAAGGAACGGGACTCCACACTCCTTAAGATAGAAAATGAGGAAGAACTGGTAATGTATATTTTCTGTTCTCTCATTTCATATTTCTCTAATAATGAGTTGCTTATTAAATCTTAACTACAATAATATTTAAATGTTTTAACACAACTTACTGTTGCAAACTGACTCAGTGTTCAAGTTCAGTCAGAAATGATTAGAAATTGAATTAGGATTTCATGAAATACAGCTACTCTATAATTCATCCACATTTAGAATTTCCTTCATATAGTAAATGTGAAGTCAAACATGTTTAGTTAGGAATACTGATTCTTAAACACATTTTTGTGTTGTCAAATATATTGTTTATTTCATAGTGAGAATTTCAATATATTCACAATGTCTGAGAAAAATCTTTATGCTACTAGAAAAATCAAAGAAAAATAGCATTTCCAGTTTTCAATATCATTTTAAAACAACTAATCATTAAGAGCACTCAGTTATCTATATTAGTCCACGGATTCATGTATTTGGCTTTCAGCAATCCAGAAATGGTAGTTGAAAATTAACTTGAAAACCATCAATAAAACAAACCATAATTTGGATGTTGAAAAGAAAAACTTTTACAGATTTTAATTTACCACTTTTTAGCTCCAATGAAAAATTACAATTATTGCTGATAAAATAAAATTTTAACACACATCTTTATAGACAATTTAAGGAATTTCTATGAAAATACTTTAATGAGGAAGCCCCTTATTCTCACAAATAGAATTATGAACTTCATATGATTATTGATCAGACTTTTTTGTTATTTTACTCATAACATACAGAATTATTTAGAAACATTAGAGAAAAAAAGTGAGAGAACTTAGTTATTGGAAATTTTATTGGAAATTTTGTGTTCTCTTGTCAGTGTCTATACCTTAAATTAATTTTATATTCATCCATCTTATAGGTTCAAAATTTCAGAACATTATAAAAAATGTAGTACTCAATATTTTGTTTCCATTTTATTCACCAATAAGAAGTCTTTTGACAACATAGGTTAAGTTAGGACCTATGGGTCACAAATTTTCCTAAAGGGCCAGGTATGGTGGCGCATGCCTGTAGGCGGCGCATGCCCTAGGAAGTCACTGCCAGGGCCAAGGATCTAGTTTCTGTCTTGCCAGGGACACGTAGTGAGACCCAGTCCCCCAAAAAATAGCTGGGAGTGGTGGCGCTTGCCTGTAATCCCAGCTACCTGGGAAGCTGAGGCTGGGGATCCCTTGAGTCCGTGGTACCCCGGGCAACGTGAGCCTGCTGTTCCACAGGCAAAAACAGCGAGACCTAGTCTAAAAAAAAAAATCAAACAAACAAACGAAAACAAACAAACAAGCAAACAAAAAAAAATTAAAAAACCAAAGTTTCCTAGAGTGAGTTTCAGAGTTGTGAAGCTGTCATATTTTCTAGGAGTGTTTTCATTAAAATATAAAGTGTTCTATAAAATTCAGAAGTTGTATCTCAAATTGTGTGGTTAGACAAACAATTTTGTTTCAAGTTGAAGGATGAGATTTGATTTATCATCTCAACGAATAGGAAACAAAACCAAACTAAAACTTTGTTGAAATTCAATCCAAAGGGGGGAAATGGAATTTACAGTGAAAAAAAAAAAAAAAAAAACACCTCAATTTAGTCCTTTTAACTCACAAAATATTTCATGAAACTAAATTAATTGCAATATCCATTTCTTTAGTTGGAAAAATATTTTCTCCAAACATATTAAGTAGATCAAGTGAAATAATATGTTTTACAACAATTGAAGTACTAGAATAAGATTGTGTTTTTTTATATTTATCAAATCATTTTCAAGTTAGAAAACCATGTTCTCTAAAATGTCCTAAATGGATCTCACTAAAACACAGAACTTTTAAAAAAGAAAATGATTGGTATAAATCTCAGAGCTATTCTATCTAGGCTTAAATATACAACCAAATTTTTCTCAGAATTGATCTTTGTGCACACATTTTTGAAAGGGAATTAAGAAATTTCAGTCCTAAGTCTAAGTAAACATAGTTAAATTTATAGCTATTTTATATGAAATTTAGGCTCTACATTTACTAAAATGTCAATATTTGTGATCTCATTAATTTATAACTTGAATAGAATCAAGATGGTACTAATATTTGTACTTAATATTTAAAATACTATGCATAGATAACATCATTTCATTTATAAATATAGTTTTTATCACAAAATATGTGTGTTTTATTCTAGAACTTCCTTCAAAGTCAACTGTCTTATTTTTACTGGATTGGGTTGTCCCGTGAAGGAACCAGCAAGCCCTGGACATGGGAAGATAAGTCACTCCCTATTCTCAAAATGTAAGTCACCTAAAGTAGATACTAATTAATAAGTTTATCAAGATTTTGGTTTTTATTCATGAAGTATAAAATTAACAATAAATATGTACAGAGATAAGGGCACCTGTATATAGATATGCAGGTCTACCCATACACACATACACACACATCCCAAAAGGTTATACATTCAGTTATGAGGATGAGTATGTATGTGGAGATAGGATGGAAGTTTTTGTATTTCACATTTGTCCTAACATCTCTTTAGAGAAACATAGGTCACTATGGGACAGTTTTAATAAGGAAAAAAGCATATATCACCTTATCTTGGTTCAACTAGACCAACATTGGTCCAATTATGCCTGCCACAATGAATGCATACTTTAGAGTATTATTATTATTTTTTTTTTTATGTCCAGAGACTGGAAAGAGTCAACGGATGGAAATTGTGTCACTCTAAAAACAACAAAAATGGCTGCTGCTGATTGCTCTAAATTCAGGAGATATATTTGTGGGAAGAAAATGATATCTCTTGTTCCCTAGTCACGTGTGAGATACCACCACAAAAAAATAATAAAAATAGATGTTTCTTTAAAACATACTCTCTTACTCCAAAGTACTTTTGCTTTTTAAATGGATTGTGCCCATATCTAGCCTTTCAGTGAGATGAGATTAAAATTTTGGGTGAACAACGAGAAGGCACATCAGATTGTCCACTCTGTCCCTTTCATTTGATGACTGCCGAATGATGCCAATTGTGAATACAGATGATAGAGGAGGAAAGCATCAGTTCTTGTGATGAAGATTAAGAAACAGAGTTCCCTCTACTATATTACTCTAACTCACACAAAATTAGTAAATAATTCTGAGCATTTCAGTCACCCTTTTTCATGTTTGAGCCAAAAGCTAATGTAAGCATTTACATGCTGTTATTCTGGTAAGAGAGATTCTTGAATCAGATATAAGTCTAAGACCTGCACCACAACTAATAGCTGTGCTCTCTGGCTAGGTTGACCTCAGTGTCTCAGTTTCTGTATAAGTAGGCAAATTTAAAACTATTTTCCAAATTTTCCACATCAGTTAGCATTGCCATCAGCATTTCTTTGCAACTTCTCAAAATTTAATATTGTCATTTTTAAGTCATTTCGATTAAGAAAATGTGTGTACCTAAGTTACAGTTTTAATATGTACTTCTCTAATGAATAAATTATATTAACAATCTTGTCATGTGTTTTTGTTTGTTTAACCATATAACTTCATAGGAAAGTATTCAGAACTTGCTCATTTTTCTTGGGTTGTTGGTATCATTATTGCATTATGAGATTTCTTTATATATTTTGGCTACTAAGATTTTTCATAAATGTTGTCACTATATTTTTCCATACAAACCAAAGTCATATAAAGTCAGTGTACTCCATAACAAAATACAGTGAAATTATTTATAAAAATGAAACTATTTATAAATTGAATTGAATAAAATTATTTATAAAACTGAAATTATTTATAAAAATACAAAAAGCATTAAATTTGCATGAAAACACAAAAGATAAAATATTGAATTAGCTATCAATTGATTTTATTTATTGAAATAATTTAAGAATATAGAGGGAGTTACAAGCATCACACTTCCTGATTTCATATTATACCATAAAAATACAAGAATTAAACAATTTGATAGTGGTGTAAAAAACATATAAATCAATAATAATGTAAAGAGAGTGCAGATAAAAGTATAAAATATATATATATGTTAGTGTGTGTTTGTATACTAATTTATATATATGTATATACAAATATAATATATATATATATACATATATATACTTGCACACACTAATTTTCTGCAAGAACACCAATAATACATAACAGGGAAAAATTAATAGTCACTTTAATAAGTGGTGTTTGAAGAAATGGACACACATATCCAAAAATTGAAACTATCCCTTAATCTTGTAACATTCATAATTCCTGTTTAAAAGATTATGGAATGGTATTTTCTGGGAGAGACATTCCAGTGGAAGATAAAGATCTCAGATCCAAGTTTATATATATGACATTCTGGGCATGTAGATTCTTTTGTCTGTAAAATGTCTAAATAAATGTCTCCATTTCTCCTTTTTGTGTTTTAATTTCTCTCCCTGAAACTTTAACATCACCTCCAGAGAAACTCATTGTATGCTTCCTGGGAATCACTTGCTTTATCATGATATGTATTATTGTATCTGTGATCATTATTTTCTGTAAGTAAATTTTGGAAATAATCTAAGGAAAATTTTCACTTAATGATCATCAATGCCTCTAAATATTTCAGGACATTAAGAAAAGAAGTTCCACATTAATGTAGAACAGTTCTAATTAATGTTCCACATTAATTAGAACAGATGGTGTGTGTTTCCAATTTGTTTGAATTGCAAATATAAAGAATTATTCTAAAGAGTATTATTGATACATTCGGATTTCTTCACTCAAAGACATACTTTTGAAGAATAAAGGATCTTATTGAGAAATATATTTTCATTTTTGAGATTTGTTAAAAAAGTACTGCAGATTTTGAAGTTTGGGCCTATAAATGTTTGAAGTATTTTTCACCCAAATGTCATTTCTTTATCAATCTTACTGGTAAAATCTATTGTATTACTCTAAATCTAGCAATATACAAAATTTAAAACTTTGAAACTAATTGTTATTATGATTAACTTAAACCAATTAGTTTCTAATAAGCAATGTTTTATTTTTTTTTCTAGCTACTACTTGACATGAACAGAATGATTTCTCTCCATTTGCACAAAAAAAAAAAGGTACATGGTTTTAAAAATACCAAATTTAGTATGACTTATACTTTGTCTATTCCTTAAGCTAGGTACAAATGATAATAAATTATTTTTCAAAGAGACAAAAATATAAAATTGGACAATTATTCATAAATGATTATAATAACAGTTTTTATTCTTAAGCAACATGAAGAAATGTTTATTTCTACTGTCACCACACTAAGTTTGGTCAATTGGGTCAAATGACCTACTGGTCCCTGTTTTAAAGATAAACACTTTAAATATTGAAGTGGTTCTGCTCACTGATTTACAGGCATGCACAGTGTACTTTTGTGTCTACTGTATATGAGCATATAAATTAAGGGATGAGGAACACATACTTTTCTTGGAATGAGCTTTGTTATATATGCATCTGCCTCTGATATGGAAAGAAATAATAATATATACATATATGACAGACTATACACAGATATATTAATACTTATGTATATTTGTAAGATATATTTTAATTTTTAATTTATTTTAAAAAAACATGTAATTGTTCTTTGGCAGATCACCCATATAACCCTTCTCCTAAGAAGTGGTATACATACTCCAACAACTGCTGTTACATCAGCAGTGAAAGGAAAACCTGGAATGAGAGTGTCACAGCCTGTGTTTCTATAAACTTTCACCTGCTCCATATAGATGGTGAAGAAGAAATGGCAAGATTCTAAGTATTTCAATTAGTCACCTTAGTCAATATGTACCCTTAGTTCTGTGCATGTTTGTAGTTTATTTATTTTAAAGCTTGTATAATATTCCATTGTCTAATCTTATTTCCATGTTTGCAGCATTAATGAACTCTTGATGATGTGCAGTATTTCTTTTATTGGAAATTTTGTTTCTGTAAACACTTTAGTTTCTAAAGAAAGTTTTGCAGCTTAATTATCTACTCAGTCAGAAAGTTAGGTGTGTCAAGAATGTGTAGATTTATCACAAAATGAGTAGAACTTTCCACTACAAATCAGATCATGAGCTAGAAGTTGCCTAAGCCAGCATATATATATATATATATATATATATTCAATATATATATTCATATATATTCATATATATATATTCAATATATATATTCATATATATATTCAAATTCAAATGATCTGTGTTATTATACTTCTCTGGAGTTCATTAGTTTTTGCTGCTCAATTATATGAATATAACATCTAAAACTCCCTTATATAACATCTAAAACTCCCTTTGTAATACAACTATCCTGACACTACACCAATTATAATGTAGGAATTTCAATTTCCGTTCCTTATTAGTTCTCCAATTACACAACACACCAAGCAGAGTAGGGTCTGGGCTGGAGCAGAAGACCACTCGCTATTCAGGAATCGTCAGACCCACATGCTTTCTCTGGCTTCCTTCTCTCTCTAGTGTTGGTATTTCATATCTCCCCCCCCCCATAATCTCTTGAGCTCTTTCTCTCCTTCATGCTCTCTACCCCTATTGATACCTCCCTTTTATCCTTGCCTCTCAGACCCAGGTCTGTGCACTCACACATGTACACACTCACTGGGTCATCATGCACAGTCATGAAGAGGATGAAGTACCACAGGTATGGATCATAGAAGCTAATCAAGTAAGATCCTGACCAACTCAGTTACCCTGCAGTGCCCGTTCCCTCCAACGCTCCTAGATGTTGGTGTCTCAACTCCTTTTTACCTAGTTGTTCTGTCTTTCATTGTTCTCCTTTACCTTTGTCTTTGCTTAAAATTCACATTTCTACTTAACAAGGTACAATATGGAAAAATGAGTAAAAACACCTTTTCTGGAATAATGAATTCTACCAGTTCAGAAAATGTAATCTGAGATTTGCCTAGTTAAAAGTGGAGTGCAATTTGGTTTCTATTTATCTTTTTCATCATCAAATTGATTTCCTATTAAAATACATATTTAGAGAAAGTAGTAAAAACATACATTGATTTTTCCAGTGTATATAGAGGCTGAATGTCATAGTATCTGCACTTAGCGATGGTCATGTTCTGTTAGTATTATTAACATAGATAGCTATTTAATTAAATGAATCAGGATTTTTTATCATGCAGTGAAACTCCTGGGCATAGATATTGAGTTTATTTTAAATCAAAAGTACAAACACTGGGAAGAATTATTGGCAGCAAATAAAGTGTTTTCTACTCTTTATCTTTGTGTAAGATTTAATTTAGAAGTCTCCATACCACTTGACTCATGGATTATAGTCTCCCATAAAAGCAATGCCCAAACCTGGATGTCAATAAATGGTTCAGTTTATAAACAAAGTAAACTTTCTTTTCATTTTTTATCATCAATTTTAATGAAATCCTTTTCAAATATTCAAAATTTAAGTCTCAAAAGCACAAATGCAATGTTAACATTTGCTACTATGATTAACTTATATGTAAGTATAAACTGTTCTTTCTTGTAACAAAATACATTAATTTCTAAAAGTGCATAAATATGCACTGCATATATAAAATATTCATTCATCATATTTTCTTTATACTTTGCTATTTTATCATATTTATTTGTTGTTTGCTTCTAACTGAGGTCACATTATAGATCCCCATCATTATTGTCACCATAGTGCACCCAGTCAATTCACTCATAGTCCCCCACCTTGAACCTTGTGCTTCCCGCCGTCCTTGTTCTTACTTTTCTCTGGCTATCTTTGTTTAGTTTACTATTAAATAATTTGATTTAGGAAAAGGAAGAGAAAGTAAAATTCAGAAGAAAAATATGCAATTGCTTGAGTTGAATTATAGATATCAAATATTAAAGGATAATCAAATTTGATAGAGTAGACACTGTTTTACTGAATCTCAATTTATATTAATATTCTTTACGCACTTTTCAAAACATTCTTATACAATATTTACATGGAAAATTGTATCACGGAAAACTGTATTGCTCCTGAATTTCTTTCATAGTAAATAATAACAAAATTAATATTTTTCTCCATTATAAGATGATAGATTCATCAGCTGACAAGAGCAATTGTCTTCTGTTAATTGATTCTGGTCTCAGAGTAGATTTTCATGATGATCATAGAATGACAGAATTTGGATTCTATTGTGAGACAAATTTCATGTACTGAAAACAGTATTATGATCACAGATTTTAATACAGGTTACATATTGTTCTAATAGTGGCATTGTTTCAAAACTATCAAAACAGAGGAATATAGACATCAAAATGTAAAAATATTATTCCTCTGTGTCTGTATTTTTTTTTTTAGTTCAATCTTAATTTATGACATTCAACCTTTGGAAAAAATCACATACTGTGTGGGTTTATTTACATGAAATATCAAGAAATGGTAAACTCACAGATTCAGAATGTGGTTGGTTGGTGGTTGTTTGTTGCCAGGGACTGGGGTAGGGTGAGAAGATGAAGTGACCTTCAAATTTGCTATTATTTCTTTTTGAGAAGATGAACCTTTCCTCTCTAAATATTTAGAACCTTGATGGTGCAAAATGTGAATATTTTGGTTATTGTGAATTTTCTAATAGTTTTGATATATGCAATCTAAATGATTGTGTTTTCTGTTTTCTAAATCACAATTTAATTAAACCACTTTTTAAAATAAAGAATAAAAACCTGCTTTACATTTGAAATTCCTTTGAGTTTTAAAGAAATTTGAAATCATTTGACATGTCTTTTTTTGTCTTGAAATCATCTTATTTCCTCTCCAGCTTCCTTCCTGAAAGTATACTTTGCTTTGTTTCATTAAAACGTTTTTCATCTTATAATAGTTAGTATCCCCATCCTTAGCAAGTTTTATCCATACTTACTTTATGTCGTTTAAATTTTATTTCCCATTGCATTCTTTATTTTCTATAGGAAAAATGTCCTATGAAAATATGCATTTTTCATAGACATACTTTTATTAATAATATTCTTATCTTTAAATATAAGAATTTTATAAAATCTAATATTTCGTCTAAACATGATCACACATTTACCACTTCTTTATAAATGCAATTACATTGTTTCTTAACCTATTCCATTGGAATCTAATTCCAGTGTTGATTAAAGGTCAAATAAAGGTTCTTTGTGTATCTTTCATAACTTCAGGGAAAAAAAATTGGTATTTCACTTAACTTCAAGATTAATTTTGATTTTTTATCACATTTTTCCAATTAAAGTAAATTTTTGATATTTCTCTTTTTATAAAATTTATAGTCAACTGATGTTACTTTTTCTTTTTAATCCAGTGGAAATATTAATTTTTTTATAAAGTAAACTATCTTTAGATACTAAAATATCTTTATATTTTTACAATTGCTAAACCTTTATGCATTTTTAAAATAAAATTGTGATGTTCATACTTTATTGTCCATTGTTAAATTTTTGTACTGTTGTCAGAATGGCTCATATAAAAATGATCAGCAACAGTGGATGCTGATGAGTGTGGAGAAAAAGAAACCCTTGGGCATTTCTGCTAGAATATATACTAAATGAGCTCATATTAAATAGTATGGATGTTCCTCAAATATCAAAAGTAGATCTTTTAATTATTCCTACAATTCTACCTAAAAAAAATAAAAATGGTGAAATAAAAGTATATATGCACTCCTATATCCATTGAAGCACTATTTGCAGTAGTTATGCTATGAAAAAAAACAAACTAAGTACTCAATAGCAGATGAGTCGATAAGAAGACATGGCATGTATTCATAAGGGAATACTACTCAGCTATAAAAAGATGATATTTGAAATAATATGAGTGAAACTAGTATTAATGATGCTAAGTGAAATAAATCAAGAAAAGATAAACAAATGACACGATTTTACTCATATGTAGAATGTCAAGAATTAGAGGAGCAGACAAACAAAACCAAAAAATGCTAGAAATCTGACTGCAGAACTGAGGGTACCAACATGAAAGAAATGGTGGGAAATGGAAAATAAAAAGTGGAAAGGTATTCATGATCTATGGTAGAGAAAAATGACTATTTCTTTGATGGGCCTTGTGCAGTTACATACATCTGCAAAAGTATAAAGTTATACATGTTAACCATATACAGTGTTAGTGTTATAAATCAATGTTGCCTAAACATGATATAATTAAAGCATGAAAAAAGATAAATGGGTGCATAGTATGTTTTGATTGGGATCTTTCCTGATTCATGTTCACACTGATAGTAGACTATGTACTTAAAAAGATCTAAGTTTTCTTTGCTTGAGAATGACAAGGAAATGATTTAACAGCACGTGTGGTCAGATCTTTGTATCTTGATGTGGTTTTGCATAGGAATATAATTTCTCAGATACATTTGAAATTAGACAAACTACTTAACATACCTTGTGCCTGTGTCCTACAGTCTGGAAAGGTGTGAGAGCATAAAATGTTTTCACAACAGCCTATGTGTTAGAATTTCCTTTTCAAACGTTGAGTGACACTGATAAGAAATCTACTATTTTCTGAGCTTATTTCACTCTGAAACTTCACAAGAACCAGGGTAAGCCACAGATATTGCTTCTTTTGTTTCTAAGAATCATCAGGTTTCCCACTAGAGGTTCTTTGGCCAGCAGAAGGTACATGTTTCTACTCTTCTGTCTTTCTACTTCACCATATATAGTGGGACATTATAGGTGCAACAATTGATACAAATATGGTTATCTTTTTTTTTTTAATAATATGGTTGGGAAAATAACCATTAAATGTCATAGGGTTTCTTCATTATTGAAAACTTTTATTTTGAAGAATTAGTCAACTGAATATGTGCAAGGATAATCAGAGTTTTCTATTAAGAATTTAATTGAAAATATGATTAGCATCATGACAAGAAAGAATTATTTAGGGTTTTGTAATCAGTAAAGACAAATATCTATATTTTGATGTTTATAATGTAAATTCAATTATATTATTTGATTCTCAACCTTTAACATGATTTTATCTGATCAGAAATGTCAAATTTAATTCCTCTTTCACTTATTTAGAGTCATTGCTAGTAATTTAATTACAAAAATCATAATTCTATGGCTTCCTTCATTTTTTTGCTATAAATCATCAAAAATATTTTTTAAATTGGTCAAAGTATATTCAAAAATGATATACATCACTGATAAAATAACTCATTTTTAATGAATTATGTAATATGGCTTGTTATTAATAAGACCTAATACCATGGTAAATTGCCAAAGTAATATTTAAAATAACTTGATATTTGTGTGTTTATAAGAGCCAGCTCGAATGTTGTTTTTCTTGCATGCATTTTATCTTGTATATTTTTACTACAATCTTAGATTAGTAAACTAAGTTGCTGACTATTAGTTAACTTCACACTTAGTTTCAAACCTACAATTTATTTCAGATTTCACTCAGGACAGAACCCATTGACTTCATTATTAATTTACATTATCTGATTTATTGCAGTTGTTTGCACAACTAAAACAACCTTCACTGACTTGGACAGTCATAAGATCTTTTTGGAAGTAGCAATACTGTCCCTAAGTGGTTTAATTTATCATTTTATGACTTTTTATCATAGCCATTAAGTCATTTGCATATATATGTATAGTGCAAAATATTGTTAAAAGATCTTTTGGTTAGTGTGTTATCAGTATTGGTTAGAATAAAATGATCCTACATGTATTTTTAAAAAATATATCCTGAAGTATCTCAGAACTTACAATAATTTGAGATAAAATAAAATTTTTTATACCTCATTATCATTTAAAAGTAAATAGATATTTTTAATAAGTATAGTGGTTGGAAGAAATTTAGGGCATGAAATTATTGTACATGCTAACACTAATTTTACCTCAAAATCAATATGTGTAGACTAGATTTAAAACTTCCTATAAGACTGCAATTTTTTTCTGTTATGGCATTTTAATTTTAGTAGCTATTCTAATGGTGTAAAAATGTGAAATCTGACTTTTTAATAATAAGGATATTTAGTTATAAATTGTGCTATTCCTTATTTTTATTTTTGATTTTCATTGCTCCAATCAGTGTGTTAAACAATGTATATATTTATTCTATCATGTAACTCATTTATTGTTGTAAGAATGTTAGGCCCCAACTTGTTGATTGTTCAGCTGTTCATTGTTAACTTATTTGCTCAACTCACACTCTACCCACACTTATCATCCTTGTCATCATATGTGCAGCTAATTAATTTACCACGAGAGCATCTTCCCTGACATTACTCAGCTTCAGAGTTGCACAACCCAAGAGAACACCATGCAGAACTGAATCTGGACTCAAAAGCATAGAAAATGGAAAATAAGGACACTAAAACCTCCATTTCATGAGTAGTATGTCAAAAACCTCTGTGGTATTAAACTTTGAAATGATTTCTCAGGAAAGACAAGCACTGTCAGTGCAAAGACCTAATCAATATGTGAGATATAACTGCTCTGCTATATGATTGGAGTTCCTTTGTAGTAATAGGGGAGGAAATAAGCTCACATTGTTTTCATTTGTGCAGTTTGGAACTTGAAATTTGAATATGCCATTCTAATATGAAATGTGGGGACTAGTTTATTCCAGCATTGTTGTAAGTTGTAGTGTGTGATCAATAACTCATGGACCATAATGCTAACTTGAAAGCACAATATAAATGCTGGGAGTAAGATGACAATGAGAGACTACAGAGTTTGAGATCCAAGCTTCTGTGTATGAATTTGTTTAATAACTATCCAGTCATCTTCACAATATTTATTATTCTATCTATAGCAAGTCTTATCTGTTTATGCACTGTCTATATTATGCACTGTCTAATTTTATCTGTATTATGTTCTGTATTTTTACATAAGTTTTATAGAAATATGGGTGTTTTTTACAGTCATGCTTTTATAAGAGGCCTTCTTATATTTGTTTCTTTAGTAATTTTTGCTGTTCTAAGTAGAAATGCAAGTGAGAGTTACATATAAATTTTATATCCTATGATTTCCTGGGATGCATATATTGTTTATAATAATTCAAATTTATTTTCTTTAGAAATTTAATATAAATTTCTATTTTTTCTATAAGTAATCAAACATTTATTTCTTTTTGTAGATGTGATTGTTTTGTGTTTAACATATTTTGTAGGCTTAAAAAATATTTCACACAAGTTATTTCAAAATTTTCCAGTGTTGAGTAGAAGCTTTCATGGTTTTAGGGAAAACAGAATTCATATTTAATCTCACTGTGAAATATATTTACATATGCAAATATAATATATATAGAGTTTGGGATCCAAGCTTCTATATATGACACCTTGTGAGGTCAATTTTCTTGTATTTTACTAAAGATTGCATGCTGTTTGAATTCATTTATATAACAAAAATTCCAAAATCATAGATATGGAACATGGGCTATTGATTTTCACTTATGGAGGAGAAATATATAGAATATATAAATGTATATATATTTTCTATGTATAAATTCTCTCTATATATACACATATATAGGGAATATATATTATATACATGGTATATATGTTATATATTATATATCCTACTTATGGCAGAAATATATATATGATATAAAATATACAAATATATTCTATATATTTGTATATTCTCTAATGAAAGCAACTATGTAATATCCCTCTTTTTAAAAGTTATTTATAGTCAATTGATGAAGCTTGTATTATTTTCCATTTATTATAATGAGTTATCCCTCCCTGTATGTTCATGAAACAATGTATCATTAAGTGTATTTACAAATATTAAAACATCTGGCATTTCTAAAATAAAATCGTAATGATTATTCTCCACTGTCCTTTTCTTAAAACTGCATTCAAGAGAATGGCTATATATATAATATCAACAAAACAGATAAGATGTGCCAAATGATTCCTCATGTACTGTTGTTGAAGCATAAACTGGTCAAACTCTATAAAAACCTTATTAAGGTTTTTCAATATATTTTCAATAGATGTGCTAGTGATTTTGAAGTTCCATTCCTGTTAAAATAATTAAAAAAAACCACTAATTTGAATATATATGCAGGCATAAATATACATATATACATACACACACATATATATGCATATAAATTCCTCTATTCACTGCAAACACTTTATAAAAGTCAAGTATGGAAACAGCCTAATTCAACAATGACAGATGAGTAGATTAAGAAGATGTGTTATTGCATAATAAAAGCAACACACGAGAAGTCCATGATCAATATCATCCTTAATGGTGAAAAACCTTCCCTTGAGATTGTGAAAAAGGCATGGCTGTCCACTCTCACCATTGCTTTTCAAATAAAATTGAAAGTCCTAGCTAGAGCAATATGTCAAGAGAAGGAGAACCAATAATCCAAATAGGGAAAGAAGAAGTAAAATTATCACTGTTTGCAGATGACATGATAATTTATATTAAAAAAAAAACTTTAAAAATTTAACAGAAAAACTAATGAAAACCATAAAATAGTTAGTAAGGAAACTGGTTACAAAATCAACTCACAAAAATTGGTAGCCTTCGTATATGCCAAAAATCAGTCTGAGTAATAAGAAATTAAGAAAACCACTCCATTTCCAATTACACCAACAAAAACTGAGTACCTGGGAATAAGCTTAAGAAAAGATATGAAAGCCCTAAAAAAAGAGAAAAATAAAACATGTCTAAAACAACTAGAATGAGACACAAAGCACTAGAATAAAACGTCTAAAAGAGCTAGAAGAAGACACAAAGCAATAGAAACGACAGCTCCTTCTCATGGATTGGAAGAATCAACAATATCAAAATGGTCTCTACCAAAAGCAACCTACAGATTCAATACTATTCCAATGAAAATATCAATCATGACCTTTAAAGGTATAGAAGAAATATTAGTTAAATTCATATGGAATAAAAAACCCTCAAATGCCATTGCTCTCCTGAACAAAGGGAAAGAGAACGGTGGGATTGCACTCCCAGACTTTGAACTATACTTCAAAGCCATAAAAATTAAGGCAGTATGGTACTGGAGTAAAAACTCAGACCAATAAAACAGAATTCAGTGTCCAGAAATTAAGTCACATAGGTATGATCAACTAATATAGAACAAAGGGGCAAATATCATACAATGGAACAAGGACAGTCTCTTCAAATCTAACTACTTCCTCTCACCATACACAAAATTCAACTCAAAATAAATAAAATACTTGTATGTAAGATCTTAAATTGTAAAATAATCAAAGAAAACATAAGCAAAACACTTATGGCCTATTCCACGAAAACATCTTCCATGACATATCTATGCATGCAAAAAGAATGAAAGAAAACATAAACTGCTGGGACTATATGAGCTAAAAAAAACCAAAAAACAAAAAACAAAAAACAAAAAACTGTGCAGCAAAAGAGACAATAATCAAAGCAAATAGATACTCAACCAAATGGAAAATAAAAATTGCACTCCACTCAACTGACAGGGTTCTGAAACTAATATCTACAAGGAACTCACATAACTTAACAAAAACAAAGTAAAAAACCCAATAAAAAATGGGGAGAAAAGCTTGAAAGAAACTTCTCCCAAGAGAAAATATAAACAGTAAACAGGCATATGAAAAAGTGTTCAACATCACTTATCATCAGAGAAATGTAAATCCATAAAAAAGAGAGAGAAAGAGAAAGAGATACCACCTTACAGTAGTAAGAATGGTCCATACCAAAGAAAGGACAACAGAAGTGAGGGCAGGGATGTGGAGAAAAAAAAAAAAAAAAAAAGGAATACTTTTATGCTATTGGTGGGCATGCAAACAGGTCCAGCCACTATGGAAAGCTGTGTAGAGGATCCTCAAACTACTGAAAATGGAGCTGTCATTCAGTGCAGCAATTCCACTTCTGGGAACCGACCCAAAGGACACCAAAACACTAAATCAAAAGAACACCTAAACTTGGATGTTTATTGAAGCATTATTTTAATATCCAGAATATGGAAACAATATAATATTGGATGTCCTGGCTAGAGCAATAAGGTAAGAAAAGGATTTTATTTTCCAAATAGGGAAAAAAAATAAGCAATTTATCATTGTTTGGAGGTGATCATAATTTCTATAGAATATCCTAAAAGCTATACAGAAACTAATGAAAATAATAAACCAGTTTAGTAAGATTGTTGATTACAAAATCAAAACAAAGCTATCAGTAGCCTTCTTTTATGCCAAAAATCAGTCTGAAGAAATTAAGAAAACCACTCCATTTAAAATGGTACCATCAAAAATTAAATACCTAGGAATAAGCTTAACAAAAGACATGGAAGACCTACACAAAGAGAGCTATAAAACACTGTTAAAAGAAATAAAGAAAGATACAAAAAACAGAAAGACATCCCCTGCTCATAGATGGAAGAATCACCATTATCAGACTGATGATCCTAGAAAAAGAAGTCTACAGATAGAATTCCGATAAATATCTCCATGATGTTCTTTAAAGGAATAGATCAAATACTACTGAAACTCATATGGAATATTATAAATTCTCAAAGAGCCAATGGTATTCCGACTAAAAGGTTAGAGAATAGAGAGATTGTACTCCCAGACTTTAAATAATACTACAAAGTCATGATAATACAGTATGGTACTAGAATAAAAATAGACACACAGACCAATGGAACAGAATTGAGAACCCAGCAATAAAGTCACACATGTATGTTCAACTAATCTATGAAAAAGGGGCAAAATCACACAATAGAATAAAGACATCTTTTCAATAAATGATGCTGGGAAAACTGGATTGCTATATGTAAAAGAAGAAATCTAGTCTATTCCTTCTCACCATACACAGAAAGAAACTCAAAATGTCTGTAAGACCTGAAATCATAAAATACACTATGGAAAGCTGTATGGAGGATTCTCAAACTACTGAATATTGAACTGCTATTCAATCAAATGATCCTACTACTGGGAATCCACCCAAAGGACACAAAAACACTAATCCAAAAGGACACCTGTACTTATATTTTTATTGTAGCACTATTTCCAATAGTCAGAATATGGATACAACCCAAATAGTGCTAAAGAGATAAAGTGATCAAAGTCATGGTATATGTACACAATAGAATATTTCCACACTCAAAAAAGATAAATTTAATGCATTTGTGATAGCATGGATGGACCTAGAAGGGATCATGTTAGCATAAACAAGTCAGAAAGATAAAGAGAAATACTGGATGACCTCACCTATATGTAGAATATAGGGAAAACTAACAAACAAAAGGATGAGAAAAATTTAAAACTGTTAGCAGAATGAAAGCAAAGAGCAAGAAAGGTGGAGGGGGTAAAATTATGGGATGGATGGGTAGAAGAGTTTAAGAAGATGGTTCATAGGAGATAAGATGGTAGGAAAGCTTTAGGGTAGACAATGATATATAATACATATATATGTGCAATCAATTGAAAATAAAATTAAAATAAATAACCTACATAAATTGATAGTATCAAATCAAAACCACAATGAGATACCACCTTACACCAGTTAGATGGCCCACATCCAAAGAACAGACAAGATTTGCTGGCAAGGATGTGGAGAGAAAGGAACACTACTACACTGCTGGTGGGAATGTAAACTAGTCCAACCACTATGGAAAGCTGTGTGGAGGACCCTCAAGTTAATGAAAATGGAACTACCATTTGACCCAGCAATTGCTCTCTTGGGAATCTACCCAAAAGAGACCTCAGTGTGAGTACAAAGGGACACTTGTGCTCAGATGTTTACTGCAGCACAATTTATAATTGCAAGGTCATGGAAGCAACCTAAATGCCCCAAAACAGATGACTGGATGAAAAATTAATGTGGTACATATGCACAAGGGCATATTACTCATCAATTAAAAATGACAAATTCGATGATTTTATAACAACATGGATGTACTTAGAAAAAATCATATTAGCAGAAACAAGCCAGAAAGAAAAAAGACAGAAACCAAATGGCTTCAATAAGATATGGGATATAGTGAAAAAATAAACAAAAGTCTTGAGGAAAAGTCAAAACAAGCTAAGCACCAAACTGAGGTGCGCACTTTGAGCAGGAGGGAAAGGGGGGGGGAGGAGTGGGGTGGTAAACCCCTGGGATTACAATGTTGTGAAGTTTTTATATAAATTAAAAAATAAAAATAAAAAAGAAATTGATAGCATCTAGATCTTTTAGAAAGAGAATGGATTCATGTATTACTTATAAAATATATTGCTACTTATCTGCTTCCCCAAATTATTTGTCTGGAATCACTTGATAAAAATTTTAGTAACTACTAAACTCTGAGTTGCATTTTATGGACAAAGTACTACTAATGAATTGAGTTAGGGAGGGAATAAACAAGATCTTCAGGTTCCCTTTATTAACAAATGATGTGAGAAAGACAAAAGGAACTAAAAATGTTCAAAAGCGGGTGATTTTTCTACAAGTCATCACCTCCACTGAAATCAAGAGGAACCACCCTGAAGGAAGTTGGAATGACAGGTTTTATCACCACCAGGCAGGACAGTCATGGTCATTTGTTTCATTGCTATAAAAGTGTTGAGATAATCTCTTCATAAAACTGGATTCTTCCAACCCCACATCTTATACATTTCCTACTTTATTCACCCATATGCCAGCAAGAGGCTGGACATTTAGGTGAATTCCATTAAACCAACTAATTCCTTCCATTTTATTTCAAATAGATGCACAAAATGAACCTAAGAGGAAAACTGATTTCATGGTTTATGAAAAGATTACCTTTTTAGGACACATTCACAATAAAGTAAGGATAAATAAGTCATAACATTAAGTGATGCATGTTCCCAAGGCATTTTGTTATTCTCAATTACCAAACATGTCTTCAAATATTTTAACTGTTCATATGGGTGAATCTAGAGCTTGTGAAATCTTAGAAACTCCATACATATTTATTAAAGAAATGGGGGGGCAGTCTGTTTCACAGCGAGATAGGTAGATGATAGAGATGATAGATAGATTAGATAGATAGATAGATAGATAGATAGATAGATAGATAGATGATAGATAGATGATAGATAGATAGATGATAGATAGATAGATAGATAGATAGATAGATAGATAGATAGATAGATAGATAGATAGATAGATAGATAGATAGATAGATAGATAGATAGATAGATAGATGATAGATAGATAGATAGATAGATAGATAGATAGATAGATAGATAGATAGATAGATAGATAGATAGATAGATAGATAGATAGACATGACGGAGTATTGCTTATCAAAAACAAACAAGATGAAATGATGCTATTTGGAACAGCATGAATGGAACTAGAGACATGATGTTAAGTGAAATAAGTCAGATGTGTAAAACAAATGCCACATAATTTCAGAGATTTGTAACACATAAAACAAAGGAACCGGCAAAACAAAATAAAAAAATGACTTAGATATCTGACTGAAGAAGGAGTCTATAAAAAGAGAAGGGTGGATAGTGGGGAGCAAAGAAGGCAAGGGGAACCCAATGAATTGGTGGAGGACTATGGATATATCTTGGTGGGTGGACATCATGTGATACCTTATAAAGTGAAATTAGGTGGGAGCCCACAATCCTCAATTCACTTGATATATTAGAGAGAATGATGTTAGGAAAATGCTAAAATGGGTGTACCTGATTAGAAATAGTCACAGAGAAGTCAGTGATAAAAGAACAAAATGGAAGTTTTCTTTGCATTTAATTTTATAGACATGTGCCTTAAGTGTGGAACATAGTGGGCTTCTTATTCTGGATTTGAGAATTAGCAATGTATATATGCTTCAGTTTTTCTTTTAGAGAAAGATGATATCTTTCTAAAATTTACAATATCAGTAAGTATATTTAAAAAGCCATGTTAGAAAATGTGTGTAACTGCAGGCAGGCAGCTCCAAAGAGAACACAGAAAGAGCATATTTATGTATGTGCAACCTTAGATTTTAAAAGTACTAACTTGAAAGTCACATTTATTAGTAATTAATGAGAGTGAACTTGCAGATGAAAGGAAAAATTCACAACTAATATGTTGTGTTGTTCCTCATTTTATGAGGCATCTTCCTTAATGATAATCATTTTTTTGTGTGTATTTGATTTTACAATAATATGTAAAACAAAACAAACTAGCCTTTGTTATTGTTTCCCTTGTTAGTAAATTACTAAAAAAATCTTGTTGCTTAAATTGAAAAAAAAAAAAAAAGAAAGAAAGAAAAACTTGTTCTACAAAAATTTTGACCAGGTTAGATCTGGTTAACAATTACCCAGTAACTTAATAGCCTTAATATCTGATGTTGTAGTTTCCTTTCTTCTCCACTCTCTGTAGAAAACTGTATGACAGTGTTATCCAAGATTCCCTATAACATTTTTCAGATATCATTCATATAAATTTGCTATAATAAAAAGTGCATAAAAAGAAATCTTACATATGATAGAATGTCAACAATTAAAAAGCACCTCACGTTTGAATAAGCATATGGAGACCATGAACTTCCAGAGGTAAACCATTAAATATCCCTTTCAAATTCAATAGACATTTTTACATTCTTACCATTAGTTATATTTCTTAACTCATTAGTTTGTTTTTTTCTGAAGGTTTTCTTTCTATATTACTTTAACATCCTGAATTTCCTTATAACTCTTTCAGTTTCTTTATTTCAGTTCTCTAACTAATAAGCAAAGTCTTCTGTGTTTTTGCAGTTGACTCCTGAAGATTTGTTCTTTCTTTGTGATGGTACAATTCATGTTTGCTGTGTGTTATACATTACTTAATCTACCAACTTTGCTACATTATAGTTACATATATTAAAATAAAATCTTCACAATAATTTAGATGCCTAAGCTACTTTCACTTTTCCTGAAGGTGGCACTGTGGTTTTATTTCATTTTTAAATTTTATTTTATTGGTCTTTGCTGACTACCACAGCTATTGAGACATGTTGTTTTAAATGATATATCAGCAGTATGAGGAAGGAAACTTAGAGTTCCAAATAATGACAAAAACATTTCTGGAGAGTTCAGGCAAATGATTTGGGCCACCTCCATTAATATTCCTTCCTGAACTTCCAAATCTGAAATTCAGAAATATGACTATTGTTGGTTCACATCATGAACTCCAGGCCTGTCTAGAGGGGGAATAATGTCTAAAATAACTTCTCTGTTGTTTGCCTTATTAGGAGGGACCTGACCTGAGTGGAGTACCCCAATTCCCCCAAAGAGCTTTCACTTCCATCTGAGTGTTTACCTCCACTCCATCATTGTTTTCCTCAGTGCCCTGGCTGAGCAGATGGCCATGGCTCACATCTCAGACTTCAGTCTCTAAGTCCTTTTCACATTTATGTCCTGTTCAGTCTCCTCTGTGTCCCCTCTGATGCAGCCTAAAATCATTTCTTGGGTGGAAGGAGTACTTCAGATTCAATTTAGCCAAAAGAATCTTTTGGTATACTATTCTTTTAGTTGTTCCTATTGAAAGTGAGGCAAGAGAGTACTTCTTTTGCTATATCTGTGATCTTGCCCCCGCAATGTAACTGAATATTTTTAATAGGATTACAAATAAAATAGGATTACAAATGATTAAAGAGAATTGCATGTGCATTTTACACACATGTATACATATACATATAATAATTTCACTATTCAATAGCATGTTTTATAACACTGAAAGATCTCATTGAGAAATACACATGTTTTTTAGATTTTTTAGAATTAATATTACAGAAGATTATTAAACTTGGTATTTAAAGGTTTTGAATTCTTGTACATCCAGATAGTCATTACTGTAATTTCCTTAATAAATCAATTTTACCCCACTTTATATACATCTTAAACAAAGTACCATTTTTCAAATTAAGAAACCATAAATATTAATTTAAGTCAACATCAATTAGAATAAAAAATAGCTTAGCTTTTTTTCTAAATAATTGAAATGCTAGAGCAGAATAATTTATCTCTAATAGTGAGAATAAAAAAAGTGCACAATGACTTTTAAAAATTTGATATAGTGCAGTTTATATTTCATTTAAATTTTGAACTATGAAAAATGATGCTGAAATTTTTGGGGTGGGATATAAATTATGAAATCAGACAATAAATATTCTTAAATAATTATAGCCAAATATAACTTCTTACACACAATGTAAATAAGTTTTCATTTAAAATCACTATATTCATTATTGTATATTCACTCCAATTTCTTACTACAATTGTACTATGCTAGGATGAGAGTTAAACAACATTAAAATTCTTTATAGGTAGCTTCACTCATTGGCTTTCAAGATATGTACAATGGTTATAAATGTGTTTGCTTTTTATGGATGCATAAAGCAGGTAATAAGAAACTGACCATTTTCTATGAGTGTATATAAAAATGTGTTCTGTTTTTTAGGTACAATCTGTGAGATATTCTGTTTTTCATTTATGTTCATTTTTACATGTGTGTAAGTTTCATTAAAAGAAAAAGACTGTTTTCAGATAACATTTCACAATCTTTTACAAAAGCATTATGGAGCCCCAAAATACAAATTGTTTTCTATGCCATATATCTCTCCAATGAAAATATTTCAGTTTCTTTCTAAAATCAAAATAGTGAGAAGGATAATAGAAAAATGTTGATCTATTCAAAGATTATAAAGAAATAAATATCACAGTATGTGGAAATGTGGTTAATGCCTTTTTATGCTAATTTGTAAACATGGGTCAGCACAACTTATGTGTGATAAGGTAATAATATTAAATGTCAATCTAAAGATCTAACTTCATGCTGAATATAATTTAGATTTCATTAATATAAGTTGTTGAACATTATCATTTCTTTGATTTTTATTTTCATTTTCTCTTCTTTCAATGTAAGTGCATTTTGCTTCTTATAAGACTATATTATATGGTCCTATTAATATTTTATCATTGTCCTAAACTCATACATTCTTCATTTCTTGAAATCTAACAAATTAGCACTGTGCCTTTCAAGCATTAAAAAAATGTAAGTACCTTCTACTTTTATTTGTGTCTATTTGGTTCCTTTTTTTAACACAAAAATACATTAATAATTTGAAATCTTATATCAGTATCATTCTAATCACTCATTTTAAATAATTACATAATACCTTTATCTTTACCCTTTCAGTTTCTCCAAATTATCGGACAGAATATGTGCTTCACCTAAAGAAGATTCTTAAATGTATCCTTAAATATAAATGTAAAATTCATTCATAAGAATGATTTTGTTTTGTCATCATATGAAAAGATATTTTATGGTGCAAATAAACCACATTTTAATTCATAAATCTATTTTGGGACATTTGGCAGTTTCTATATCTTGGATATTAAAAATAAGACAAACTCATATCATTTGTAGTAAGATGAATGTAATTGGAAATTATTGCACTAGCTGAAATTAGAAAGAAAAAGGATAAATACAAAATAGGTTCAATTATATGTGGAATATGGAAAACCAAACAAAAGGTCAAGAGAAAATAAAAACTAACAAGTGGGTCATAAACCTGAAGCATGCAGCAAAACGTAGGAGGGGGAGAGCAAAACAAGGGAGGGACAAACACACTAGGAGCTACAGTGAAAATTCAGGGGTGATGTGGTGGTGGGAGAACTACAATAATTTAAGAAAAAAATATATAAAATAAATAAAAGGTTATTCTATGCTATTCAATTCCAATTGCCCACATCCCTTAAGTAACTCAATGAGAAGTGAAAACAGTAACAAATTATATATATATATATATATGTATGTTTGTGTATAAATATATGTATAAACACATGCATCTATATTTCTATATGCATCATATATGAAAAATTAAAGTTACTTTTATGATTTTGAGTAATTTGTGTTGAGACTTTAATTATATTTTGTGGATCTTATAGAAGCAAATTTATTTAAGAAAATGGAAATGAAAGAAAGAAATAGAGAAGAGAGGACAGGAATAGAGGACAACCTGAATTTGCCAGTCTCAGGAGGGAGTAGGGATAGACTACTGAGACTATATTTCTGTGACCATAGATTTCATTAAAGCGAAATGCTAGAAGGTTGAATGTACAGGTTTACATATAATACATAAAATGATATGTATTATTTAATTGAAAATATTAGATTGTATAATTATAGAATATGGAGCTATAGGACAAGTATAACTTAAGGAACTCAAATTTTATAGGAAAACATTAAAGCTATGTATATGTAATAACTGTTTTAATTATTAAAATTCTATGAAATGGTTAATAGTAGAGAAAATATTATTCATTTATTAAAATATCATTTAATTGGTAGAGTGGCACATAATGCTAATATTAGTTATTGTTAAAAATCAAATAGTTTTACAGATTAAAGAAGATGCCTATGGATTCAAATTCCACTGTTCGAGATTATAGAAAATCAAGTTTGAATTTGTCTAGAGATTCAATTGAATGAAAGTGAATATATATCCCTAGGAACAATAATAAATAAATAAATAAATAAATAAATAAATAAATAAATAAATAAATAAATAAATAAATAAATAAGTAGATAGATGATAGACAGATAGATAGATGGATAATTAGATGAGACAATTCCAGTTGATACATCTAAGTAATTTGCACTTATACATAATATTATAAACACAGCTTTGATAAACATGAGTGCAAGCTTCCTTTTGAATGAGTACTTTTGAAATTTTTTTGGTATGTACCTAGGAGTATAATGACTGGGTCCTATTGCAGATACATTTTAACCTTTTGAGATACCTACACTATATATTGGTTTTCATAAAGGTTGGCTCAGATATCATTCCCACCAGCAATATAGAAAGTTACTTTTTTCTCAACATCTTCAGAACGCTTAGTGCCCAACATAATTAAATAACATTGTTAATGGGATAATGATATTCATTTTTTCCAATTATAGTAGAAAAGATATGAGTATAGAGAAAATTTTGTAATGTCAAGATTTATGAATTTTGCTGAAAAGTTAGAATATAAACATCTAAGTCACACTTACAAGGACTAAGTATTCAGCTTTTACAATTACTGTGGAAACAAGTTACCAGTAAGGTGTTCAAGCTGTATGTTCCCTGATATATTTCAGAGGTATTTGAAAATGGAAAAACTAAATGACACAGTATAAACCTACAGTCTCCTATAGTCTGGAGATGTGTGATTAAGTGAACCATCTTCAAAATAGCCAAAAGTATAACAATTTCCTGTTCAAGCTGTCAGTGACACATTAATGAGAAATCTACTTTTTCCACTCTTGCATGACTCTGAAGGTTCACAGGGCAATTCAGAAGATCACAGATACTGTTTGTTTATAAGAACACTCAGGTCACTCAATCCAGGATGCAGGACTTTCTAGCCAACAGAAGGTATGTGTCTATCCTCTCCTACTCTCTGCTGGTCTATTTATTTCAGTGCAGTTTGTGACTGTTAGATATGCTGCAATTGGTATACAATCACATGCAATTGAATAAAAAAGAGCATTGGTATCTTTATTCTGAACAATTCAAGGTAAAATATAAGGAAAATGAGTCCTTTGAAATATTTCTTTAAAAATTGAATATTCCAGTTTAGAATTAAAAGATACATGCATGCATGATTTAGTTTTAGATCAATTCAATTTAGCCTGAAATATCATCAGGTCTTGACAAAGAATGGTTTATTTTGGAATGCATAGTCAATGTAGTTATAATACTATGTATATTTTTTATATTTAGCTAAAACTTTAAAATGAGATCCTTAAAATGAATTCATTCCATGGTGAAGGTTAAAGGATTCCTCATACATTTACTAAGAGTCAATATAAAAAATATTTATTGTTAATAAAAGTCAACATGAGATACCTTTTATAACGTGCTATTTTGAGTTTAAAATTAAGCAAAATACTTAATAAATAAGACCTTTAACAAGATATACCACACTAATAAAACAGGGTTTTGTCTAATTAATTATGTTACATGGTATAACTGCCGTAAAACAGAAGTATTATGATGGTTATATCAAAACAATAATTAAAATAAGGAATATATTATTGACATCTTACAAAAGTGAGATTGACAATCATAATTGATACATATTACATCTTAGATATTTTTCCATTTTAGACTAATAAACTAAAACTAAATTTGAAGGGTATGTAAATTTGTATTTATCCTTTTTGTTTAGTTAAAATTTAAAAAGTTAATAGGAAGTATCTAAGCCAGAATTAATGTGATCTCACTTATTACAGTCCACTGAATGAATTATTTAAAAGTTGTTCTTTATTTATTGTAATTAATTGCACAAAAACAGATCTTTCTGGAAGTTTCATCAATAATGTAGTTATTGGTTAAATATAATTAGTGAACTAATAATATATGTATTACTTTTTATTTTATCTAGCTATTAAATTATTTACCAACTTCTTATATAATATCACCTAAAGTTATGTATTTTAAAAATGTTTTGCAGTTGTATAATCAATATTTTCAGATTTTGGATAGTTTAACATAACATCAATATTAGTTAAATCCAAACTTCCTTTAAGTTTTTAAAATGTCTTGTAGCATCACAGTAGAGAACTATTTTGACAGAAAACATCTTGAGATAATTTAATAACACCTCATCCCCTATAAGAAAATAAAACAAGTAAATACAACCAATAAATAAAAATTATTAGTGTAGGAAATACTATCACTGCTATTCCTCCAAAATTGAATATTCACTCTTTAGCTATAAGATTTAAAAATGGACATAAAAACTGGTGCATCATTTTTTCTGAAGTTAACATTTAAAATTTAGCCTATTTATGCAAATGATGTCAAAATGCTGCTATGAATTCAAATTTTAAATTAATATAGATATTACTAGTTATGAACATTTTATATTCAACTAAATTTTGTACTTTTTATTTCTGCAGTCAATACTATTGTGTCAATGAAGTATATTCATTAAAAAAAAAAAAACTACTTATTCATTAAACCTATGATTCAAGTTTCCAGGAGTTTATGCTTTCAAAGTGCTTTTCAATGAGATAATATTGGTTTGCATCGTCATTTGTTTTTGGAAACGATGGAATACCCTTCTGTGATGTTACCTTAGTTAGCTGGGACTTCAGAGCCGACAAAAGTGTTGTTCAGCGGCAATATAAGAGTCTCACTCTACTCACTCTCCATCCACATTGATCTGGTCATGTGCACCATGTATTAACCACTGAAATGTATTTACTGTAGAACACAGTTCCTGACTTTATAGAACAGCAGAAATGAGCGACCAAAGAGTAACCTATGCAGAGGTGAAGCTGGCAAAGAACTCAAAAAGACAGCAAATAAAATCTAATGCTAGTGAAAGCTCCATTACTGTAACTGAGCAGGGAATAACCTATGCAGAATTAAATCTTCATACCACTTCTCGGGATCTTCAGGAGAATGGCAAGTCCTATCACTGCAAAGGTAAGTCATATAGTAGACACGTAGTGTAACAGTTTTCACTGTGCAGCGGGCAGAGGTGTGAGCAAAGCATAGGGACATATTTTTCATTTGTGAGAATCAATTTAACTTTGAGAATGGTATTCTAGTAAGAGATTTCATGGCTATTTTTTCAAGTTACTATTATAATTAACAGTTGTTAAACAATAACTCATGGGTGTTTGTTAAAAAGATATGATATATTCTGAGAGATTCCAGTGAGAGATTTAGGAGTCAGGTCCTGGTTTGTATATATGACTCCTGCACAAATAGATTCTCTTAACTGTAAATTGTTAAAACAACTGTTTCCATCTCTCCTTTCTTGGTGTTTCCATCTCTCTTCTTGCAGGCTTAGCAGCACCTCCAGAAAAGCTCATTGCTGGACTCCTGGGAATCACCTGCCTTGTCTTGATATGCATTAATGTAGCAGTGATCAATATTCCCTGTAAGTAAATATTTGAAAAATTATAAGGAAACTTTCACTTAATGATTGTCAATGCCTTCACATGTTTTTTTAAAATAATATAACTCCTATTTTAGTGTGTGGGTTTAATTAAATTTTGAATGTTAATTCTGAACTTTTCAACAGCATAAATATATACCATGATTGTGACTAGTATTTTATATTGATTCAGAGATCATTATTTAAAGATATGCTTTAGGACACTGAAAGATCAGACTGTAAATTAATTATTGAGATTTTTTAATTAGATACTGTAGGGGATGGTGTTTGATTCATCAAACTTTTCCTATATTTTTTACCAATTCACTCTTCTGTTATATTTTATATAAATTGTGTTATATTATTATTAAAATACAACCAATATAAGATTTTGAACATAGAAATTAAAATCTATGGTTTACTTAAATCACTAATTTTCATACAAATTACTTTATGTTTATCTTTCTTCTATAGATCTGAATCTGAGTAATAACTCCACAATGAAAAGTATCCAGAAAGGTACACAATGATTTCCAAAATTCTGTTATCACAGTAGATATTATGTATGTATGTATGTAGGTACATTAGACTAGACAAAAATTGGTAAGCAACGTTGGGGGACATAAATAATTTTGCTATTCAAAAATGATTCTATTTTGATGTCCAGGACTTTTAAAGTAGAGAATTTTTGTGTGAATTTGCTTAATTGGGCATATACATTAGAAAATAAGCAGCTGACCTTTCTCTGTGAGGTTATGGATGTATTATAAATGTGTGTTTATACCTCGGCATCCACATGTGTTTAAACTTGTTGATTCAAATTGTGATAATGGTTCATACTCTCTCTTCAGAATATAATTGTGGTCCTTGTCCAAAGGAGTGGTTTACATACTCTAACAGCTGCTATTACTTTAGTGATGAAAAGAAAACCTGGAAAGAGAGTGTGACAGCATGTCAGAGTAAGAAATCCCAGCTGCTCTACATAGACACTGAGGAAGAAATGGTAAGAATTCCATTGTGATTAAAAGTTTATGTGATGACCATTTATCACATTTGATTTTTATTTATGGATTCATTTCTATTTTTGTACAATTATAGTTTCTTTAAATTTTGTGTAAAATTCCATATTCTGACTTTTTTCATACAATTAATGGACACTTGAAAACATCTACTCTTGACTTTCATGGAGAATCATGTTTGCAACAAAAGTTTTCTAAATTAATGCCTCTGTTTAACTATATTACGTATGAAGGAAGGAATTTGTTGTTAATTGGCAGATTTAGTACCAAGTGAATGGATCTTGAATCTGCAAAGCAGATCATGACTAGACGTCCCCGACCCCTATTTATCCCAGACACGCCTCTCTAGTCTCTCATCCTATTTATTCCTATTCTAGAATGTCTATTCCTGCTGCCTGATTATTTAACCACTGACTTGACTTTTAGTATTTTTGATCACTTGCCTTGCTTATCAACTTAAAATAAATGAAATCAGGCAGTATAAATTTTTATTCCCATCTCTTCACTCCCATAAAATATTTCAGTAATTCATCTACATTTATCAGCTCTTTTCTGATATTTGCTGCAGAATTTTGGTACATAACTTTTCAATATTAATTTAGCCTAATGTTCCAGAGGGAAGCTTAAGTCTTCTCAGAGAGAAAGTCACCTTCGGGGTTTTATATTTGCACTCATGGTGTCCTTTTGGTTGTTTCACCTCCACCTTTCCAGGCCCTCTCAAGTACCTCCTGTTGGTAGGAGATGAAGCTTGTTCCCTACAGTTTACTGTTGTCATGTTCCCTGAGGTCTTCCCCTTTTAGAGATGTTCCTGCTCTTGTTGGATGAAATAACCCTCATCTCAGGGGGACTGAAACAGATGACTGCCTTAGCCTTCCGTTGTTGTCAGCTGGTGTGGTAGACCCACAGCTCGTTTTGCCTTTCTTCTGCTTCCTGCTGTATTTTATCCCCTACTTTGGAGAGTTAATCATTTGCTTCTCTCTACCACTTTCACGGTTCTTTTTACTTGTCTTTCATTAGAGTGCACACTTGTACTTACAGAGAAAGTGGTGGAGAAAAGAATACATGAGAACTTTTCTGCCATTTTATACATCAGTATGGAGTATACGGGCTTGTCTGGTTAAACAACGTGGATCCAGACCCCCAAAATTTTGATATGCTTGTCCTTTATTTCCTTCTGGCAATCTCTTGTTTTCTTCAATGAAAGACAATGGGAATATGCATGAATTCAGCTAAGTACCCAGGAAAATGAATGACCCAGAGTCTAGGAACCTAATGCCTTTTTTCTGCAACCTTTGGCAACATGGGTAATGGTTAAGTTCTAAGATCAGAATTTTTGTCATATGTAGAACAAACAGAATTAAGCTACTAAGTACAAATGTATATTAAGAGTTCATACTGATGTCAATCATGATTAAAGTTTATGGCTATAAGTGCAGTAGTTTTTAGGACAATATATATTTAGTGTTAGATTAGAAACTAAATCTCTTCATTATGAAAATTAATGACATGGAAGAACTTATTACTCCTTTTTTACAAATGAAATTTTCATAATTCCTATGTAAATAAAGATTCTTTATCTTTAAATAGCAATTTCTGAAATCCATAAATGCTTTGTCATGGGTTGGAGTCTTTCGTAATGGCACGCAACAGCCATGGACACTGGTAAATGGGTCATCTTCACAGCTACGGTAAGTTCTTTTTAAATAATGTTTATTTAAAAAGTTTTATAAAGAGAAAATAAGAAGTACCATACTGATGCATTTGATTGAAATGATAGTCATGAAGAATGGAGTCAAATGTAAATTAAATCTTGATAAATATTAAAGAACAGGTCAAGGTATCAAATTTACAACTCCTACAAGTTTTCTAGGAAAACAAAATATTCTTTTATTGCATTTAGAAGAAAATGCTATTTTTTCTTGACTTGCCCTTCTCTTTTACAATAACAGAATCTTGTAATTTTCTTTATTACAGGATAAGAGAATCACAATTTGGTAAATACAACTGTGCTATGGTACAAAATAACTATTACACAGAGAGATGTGAACAACCACATTATTTTTATTGCAAGCATACACTTGATATTTAAAACACCCAAGTTTGGATTCTTTGTGAACCTTTATATTAATAAATGGAAATATTATATCTTAAAATGGATTATGCTTCTCTTTTAATGTGTTGGTTTTTTTCAAATATTTATTGAATTATACTATGCACAGAAAATTTGCAGGTGTCATTTCTTTCATCTCTGACTTATTTTGCTCTATATTTCATTTGTGGCATTAAACCATCAAGAAGAGCATATATTGCATGCGTCCACTTGTATGTAAAAACAAGAAATCGCAGACTCATACTCATAGATACAGAAAGTGGGTTAATGGGTTCTAGAGACCAAGGGAACGTAAGAAGTTGGTTTAATATAGCTTCTTGGGATGTTGAAAGCTTTCTAAATATGAAAGCCAATGATATTTGGAAACTTTGAGTTTTGTAAAACTGTTTGATTTATATACTTTAAATGGGTAAATTGTAGCTTGATAAATTATATCTGAATAAAACCATTTTTAGAAAATACTGCAGTGATGTAAGACCATTTAATCTTTAAACAAATTTGGATACGAATCTCCTTTTCCACTTTTATGATTTAGATTTCTATCAATTTAATTCCTCCACAAGTTAGATTGTTTTACTTTTTTGTCTATTATCTTTGTATTTTCACCAAAAATACAGTGAAACTACTTCATTATTTTGCTATAGTATCATATTTAAAAATATCTAAATATTTGCTAGCATTTTCTGATACTTTAAACAGAAATATAGCTGAGTTAGCACATTGGTTTATACATAAAGTTTTTTGCCAACTTTATGTATTAATTCTTACAATCTAATATATATCTTTGGGTTGTGATTCAAATAGCTATTTCATCTGTAAAAAAAATCACATTTGCATCTTCCTTCCAGTAGAGTCACTTTCAAAGAATAACTTGTTTCACAAAACAGAATTTTATATCCTATGATGGATTGATGATAGAATGATTGTGTCTGTGCATACACGATTAAAAGGATTTCAAAATTTCTTTCTGAATTATGAAGTGTATTCAAACTTCTTCATTTTCAGTTTCTCAACATAATTCAATTTGATTATGTTTTTATTTTTATACAGGTTTAAAAAGTTCAGCGCTATACTTTTACTTATATATAAATTGGAATGATAAATACATTCTTTGTAAAATGTTTGTGAAATAAATTTTCTTTATGTCTTTCAAGTATTAGGTCATATTGCACTTTTGAATCAAACTATAGCAATAATTCTGTTTGCTAGTTTTATAAAACACCTAATATATTTTATTTTATTTAATGCATTTTTCTTACTCAATCACATATATACTGTTTTAATTCATAGCTAGACACTTGGGAGTTCTTTATTGTCAAGACTACCATAAAAACATTCCTGTTTTTCTATTATTTGGAAACCTTATTTTAGAGCAGTGTAATATTGTTGTTTTTACTGCTACTGTTATCTGAACATGTAAAATGTTTTAGAGAAAGTTTCATGTAAGAAATCAATCTCTCTACCATGTAATATTTTCTCTTGTGGATTTATTTACAGTACAGCTCTTGGTGATTTTAGTTTTCTACAAATATTCCATTTTACAGATATTAAAATGTGTATATAACATTGGTTTATTATTGAATATATCTATTACAATCATAGCAGTTTTATTATGCATAACCTAGATATGAAAAAACATTCTCAATTGTTTTCATCAGTAGTTTACTGCTAGCATTATTAAATTTTTACAATGAATTGTATATCGTTTTGTTACAGCTCTTTAACAATCTTGGTTTTTGGCATTTGTTCTATTTAATGCTTTTTCCTTTTATTTTTAGACTACTATCACTTATTTTCACTTTTGCGTTTTCAGTGTCCTTGGTGCATGCTCAGATTTGCTTTTTTTTATCTTTTTTTTTCAGCAATATACGCACTTGAGGCAATTTGATTTCAAAAGATAGGATGACACTTTTCTATTTTCCTACATGTTATATGAAACTGAAAACATACATTCCGATAATTTCTTTGGAGATAAAATGAATACAAATTTGTTACTGAATTCAAGATCATGAACAACTTTAAATTGTATAGTCATTGACTTCTAAGGTAACTCTGTTAAAGAATTTTCTGTGAAGCTGGAAATGTTTTAACTTTTTTTTGAAATTTGACTAGTGTGAGCAAAGAATCATCTTACACTTTAAAAGTCTACTTTTTCTGTTCTCCAGTTTTATTGATTAAGTAATGTTTTAAAAATGTATCCCCTCCCCTGTAAACAGTTAGGCTTGGATTGTTTTTATGTTCACAACCTAATAAAATTTTTCCTAATAAAAAGCAATTTGTAAGTAATTACTCTTTCAACTATATTGTGATTAGGGAAATTAATGAAAAGCATAATGAGAAGTTATTTAATGTTTAATCATGGAATAGTAATATATTTCAATACTTTTGAAGGGCTTATCACAAGCCTAAATAGTTTTTGAGTAAAATCTAAGCAATTATTTACAAATTTAAAAAAATATATGAAGGCAAAGTAATAGAGAAAAAATTTGGGAACTGTTGACCATGGGACTATATACTAAATTTGAAATTGTAATTCTTCAGAATATAAATTCCCATATCATTTGATATTCAGTACAGAGAATTATAAGTTAATAATGTTTCCTTTAAACCTAATTGATATTTGAGTATAAGAAATGATGTTTAGCAACTTTGTCTAAAAATAGAACATTTTTACCAGACATAAAATTTCAAAGTTTGTGGTAAAACTGGAAGCAATTTAACAGTAAGGTATGGTTAAGGCTTTTCTCCTCTGATACCTTTTAGAAGAGAAAAGCAATTTTTCAGTCATTTGTAAATGGAGAAGCAACAGACACACTGCAAATTCAGTCTTTTCTACACTGAAGGTATGAAGAAATAACTGTCTATAAAATAGGATGTTGTGTTGAATTTTATGTGACACTTTCACAAGAAATCTACTTTTTACACCATTGCTTCACTCAGAACTTTCACAGAATAGTGTATGTAAACCACAGGTATTGTTTATTTGTTGCTAAGAGTACCCAGGTTTCCTGCTAGAGGATAATGTACTCTTTGGCCAACAGAAGGTAGGTTTCTGATTCTCCAGTCTCCTAGTTCATTCCTTCTCAGTGGGCGATTACAGTTACCATCTATGATGAAACAATGATATGTAATATCAAAATGATATATAATCAAATTATAGAGAATGCTGTTCAATTTATTAAATAATTCATGGTGGGGGAAAACAAAATAAAGAAATATTAATGTGTTCATAAATATTTGAATTCTTAACTGTGAATAATATGTCAAGTATATATAGAAAACAATAACTTTTTTAAGTCAAAACAATTCAATCTGAAATGGAATATGAATTACGGCATAGAACAGTTTATTTTGGTATTTGCAATTATTTAGAAAAATATACACACTTTTACAGTTCAGTTCAACCTTTTAACATAGATTTTAAAATTAGTCCACCCAACCAGGAAGGTCAAGCATAATTCCTTATATGCATTCTAAATTTTAAGAAAAAAAATTATTATTTATATAAATCAGGATGAAGAAGTTTCCATACAGTGCTCATATACTTATAAACATTAAACTTGTTTTCTTTTTTTTAAATTAATTTAAGAATCACCTCAAAAAGTTAAACAGCACTGATAAAAGAGATTAGTGCCTAAGGAACTATGTTATATGGTTTCACAAATATGAATCAGAAATGATTGCATTAGTGTGTAAAAAGTAATTAAGATAACTGACTTTTCTTTGAGATCTTATAAAGGATCTATTGAAAATTAGGTGTTTCATATGCATTTCATCTTCCATGTTTTCATCCCAGTTTTAGATTTGTAAACTGGTAGTCAATACACAACCCTTGTAGATTTGAAAGCCAGAATTAATTCCTTATTCCACTCTGCAGAGCTCATTAATTAAGTTAATAAATATGATTTATTATAATTCCTTATATATCTAGAGCAAACTTCACTGGTTTGGACAGTCATAGGATCCTTCTGAAAGTTTCATCAACTGTTATTTGCCCCCAAATGTTCTATAAATTATCATTTTATGTTGTTCTGGTTTTTGTCATTATAAATTTGATAATTTATCATAAAATATTTATTATTTAAATATCTTTGCTGTGCTGTTAATATTACTTAGAATTCAGTAAATAATGCATCATGTACCACTTTCCATAGAAAATATTCTTCAAAATAGTAATGATTTCTCAAAGTTACATATATTTTGAAAAATACCAATGCAAACCTTAGTCTCTTTATTAAAAAATATTAATCACAATGTGAAAGTACCATAAAGCAGAACACTTGTTTATATATACTAACATTAGTGCTACCTTATTGAATTTTTAAGTTTTAATTACCTCTGGATTTAAAACTCAGTATAAAATCCAATATATCATTTTTTTAATGCAGATATCATAATATTTTCTTTTTTTATGGTGATTTTAAATAATATGGAGAGATTACTGAACTTTTTCTATTAATATATGAATTTTATTTCCTCAACTGTTAATATTGTTTGACAAATAAAATGTCACATTTAAAACAATATTACTTCATGTAGGTACTTTTAAAGTTCTAAGGAAGTTATTACTATACTTGCCCATTGTTCAACAACAATACTTTACATATTCCACACACAACACTGCACTGGATATGGTCAACATACACACCATTTATTAGCAGCTTTGCTGTAGTTGTCAGATAGAACAGACCCTAATATTACTCAGCTACAGAGAGAGCTACCCCAAAATAAATCTGGACTCAAGGATAGCAAATGAAATGTAAGGACACTAAAGTCTCCATTTTTTAAAACAGAATAACAAGCAACCCGAGGAGCTAAACATTCAAAATGGTTCTCAAGATCACAAAGGAAATGGCAGACAGGCACTAGCAGAGCTAAGAAAAACAGTTGGTAAATCTGGGTAAGGTTTTTATCGGATATAGGTATGATTGTAGTGTTAAAAGCTCACATAGTTTTCCTTTGTTAGGCTTGGAGCATGGTGTATGACTGTTATTCTAACATGAAATCTGAGTATTAATTTATTCCTGCATTGTTTAAAGTCATAGTCTAAGACCAAAGTTTCATGGAGCATTATGTTACTGATAACACAGAAGCATATTCTGGGAGAAAGCTGACAATGGGAAATGTGATTTTGGGAAAAACAAGCTTCTATACATGGTTTCTGAAATGGCAGTTTCTCTTGTTTATAATTGTTAACAGTTGCCTCCATCTTTTGTCAACATTTCCACTTCTCTCCTTGTAGATTTGCCATTACCTCCAGAGAAGGGTGTTTCTGGGGTCCTGGGAATTGTCTGTTGTGTCTTGTTGCCTGCTGTAGTGAAAACCATGGTCCTTATTTCCTTTAAGAATGTGTTTGAAAACTAGGGGTGTTTTCACTTAATGATGGTGCTTTAAATTTTTCATGATATGAGAGAGTGCACTTTTTTTAATGAGATATTGTTCAAGGAGATATTGACTGGTTCTTCCAAATTTGTCAAAAAATATAAAATATGCAGAATGATTGTACAGCATATTTTATGTAGATTCAAATATCATAATTCATGACATGTTTTTGGTTACTGATATACTTGTTTGAGAACTACAGTGATTTCTTGATAGTCATTAACCAAATACTGTAGGGGATGTTGAAATTTGATTCATTAAATCTTTGTGATTTTTCTCCCTATATTTGTCATGAATTAACTTCCTTAAAAAGACAACTTTATTATGTTACCATTATATCCTTACCAACACACACTATTCCCAACTTAGATATATAATTTTGTTTATGTTTCACTTAGAACTCTAATTTTTTATAAGAATTACTTTACTTTTTTCTATCAGTGTAGAGCCAAAACACAATGATCTCCTCAGTAACAAAGGTAGTAAGTTAAACCATGATTTCCAAAGTCTATTAGTTTAGTTTACGTGTTTATATGTGTTAGAGTAACAAAGTGGTAACATGTATTCTAGTGGAGGAACATAAGTTATAAAATGTTCATGAATAGTAATAAAACCAATATTCAGTAGTGTTCAACAAAATGAAAAAAAATCTACATAGAACCCCCACACCCATTGTGACTATTGGCTTCTCTCGCTGCTGTAATATAAATAAATAGTTTTACTATTCCCAAAAGGGTTTTATTGATTGATTTTCAGAAGATGTAATGTGGGTAGTTCATTGGGTAGTTTTAATTTATATGAAAATGTAAACGTTGGAATGAATAGCTGGCCTTCTGTGATTGTGTACATGAATGTGTATTATGTGTGCCAGTTGTGAGGTACGAGTGTTTATTTACAGATTTGTTCATATCTAAGGATGCTTATGAGGTGACTCTCATTTCATTCATTCTAGTTGTGTTATCTAACGATTCATAAACTCTGTAATATGTTAGTGTGGTCTTTGTCAAAAGGAGTGGTTTCCATGCTCCAACAGCTGCTTCCACTTTACTGATGAAAAAATAACCTGGATGGAGTGCATTATATCCATAAGATTAAGAACTCCTAGTGCTCTACATAGAAGCTGATAGAAAACATTGTAAGGATTCCAATGTCCCTGTTTATTTAAACATTGTTCAATTCAAGTTTTCTTTTATGCATTCATTTATATGTATTTTAATTATAGTTTATTTTAATTTTTTGTAATATTCCATTTTCTGACTTTTAGGATTTTACTTTAAATTTCATACCATTAATGCACATCTGAAAAAATCCAGTACTTGATGTTCATAGAGGACCTGTTGTCACCATTATTTTTTTCTAAAGTAATTGTTGCTATAATTTTATTACACATCAAGGAAGGAACATATTGTGATTGACTAGAATGATTACCAAGTGAATGGAGCTCATATCTGCAAATCAGGTCATGAAAAGTAATTCCCAGTACTTTATTATCCTAGATCTACTCTTCCATCACAATTACTACCTTATTGCCTAACCACTGACTTGACTTTTAATATATTGATCGCTCTTTTGCTTTTGAACTTAAAATAAATGAAATCACACATACAATCACTTCACTCCTATAATATACATCAGTAGTTCATCCACATTATTACATTTATCCTCTGTTTTCTGATTTTCATTTCAGAATTTTGTGATATAGCATTTCAATATGCATTCTGCCTAATGTCCCACGTGGGGCGCTTGAGTGACTCTTCTCAGAGAAATGAAACCCTCTGGGTCCTGCATTTACTGTCATAAGGCCCCATTAGTTGTCTCAATCCCAACTTTCTTGGCCCTCTCAAGTGCCCCTTGGTAGTGGATGGTAAAGCATGTTCCCTAACTGTTTACTATGGTCATGTGCCCTCCTCTTTGTAAGATTGTCCTTCTGTTGCTGGAGAGGATCCTCTTCCCCTTCATGGGAGATACGGCTGCCCAGAACCTCCTTTGCTGTTAGTCAGTGTGAGAGTCCATAAGCTTTGTTTCCTTTCTTTTGTCCTCTGCTGTATTTATTTCCTATGCTTGGAATCTATTTTTTTTTTTCCTTTTATACCACCTTTCACAGTTCTCCCTTACTTACATCTTTCATTAGAATGTAGAATTATACTTACAACTGGAGAAGTGGAGAAACGGAATCATGAAACAAACAAAAAAATAAAAGAACATGACAACTTGTCTGGATCATTTATATACAACAGTACAGATTTTTCTGGACTCGTGTCATTAATTTAGTGCTGTTGTATATCTGCAGAACTTTTGCATACATGACATTTATTTCTTTATGAACTTTTTTTAACCCTTTCAATGGAAAACGTTGAGAATGTGCACGGATTTAGCTTCAGTAGCTAAAGAAATGAAAATCTGAGAGTCTGGGAATTTAATACTTTGCTCTACTAGTTTGGGCAAAACTGGTAACTATTAATTTATAAGAATCAGACTTTTTAACCTATAGAACAAGCAGAGTGAAGATATTAAGTATAAACATGTTATGATTCCATTTTATATCAATGATATAACCACCTGTGAAAGTTTGTGTTAATGTGTACAGTAATTTTTAGCACAATATGTATTAGGTGTTAGATTAGAATCCAAATCTCTTTTAATTCTGAAAATTCAGAACCCTCTGAAAGACTTACCTCTTGTGATTTTTTTATAAATGAAGGTTTTCATAATTTCATTATACTTAAAAATTCTTTACGTTTAACCTGCTCCATTTCTGACCTGGGTCAGTTCACCCCTTCTTAGGCAACCTGGTGGTCCCCTGTTCCCGGGAGGCCACCATACATTGATGTGGAAAGGAGCGCGGACATCTGATCTGCATAACACACTACAGCCCTGAGCTCCTGAGCTCCTGGGCTCTAGTCTCAGCCTCCCGAGTGTATGGTACTATGGGTGCGCACCATCACTCTGGCTAAAAAGCGTTTTATGTTTAAATAGAAATGTCTGAGATTCACATATTTGTATCAGTAATAGGAGTCTAACGTAACAGCAGAGATCATCCATGAAAGCTGGTAAATGGGTCAACCTTTCAACTAGAGTCAGTTTGATTTAAAGAATGTTACTTAAAAGAAATATTAAAAAGGGAAAAGAAGAAGAATCATATTGATGCAGTTAAATTAAACTTTGGACTTGATGAGTGTTGTTGGAAGTTAATGAAATCTTTATATATATTAATGGTCAGCTCAGTTGTTCTAATTTTCAACTCATACAATTTTCTATGGAAACTGTCTTTTACCTGTTTTCAAAATATGCTTTTACTATAGTTATGAGAAAATGCTATAGTTTCTTGGCTTGCCCCGATATTGCATAACAACGGAATCATGCATTTTTCTTTATTACAGAATAAGAGAATCACCCCAGATAAATACTACTGCATTACCATACAATCTCACCATTATGCAAAGAAACATGGTTAACTGCAAATATAAACTTTAAATGTAAAACAGTTGAGTTTGCATCCTTTGCACAATTTTATATCAAAAAATGGAAATGATATTATTACAATGTAAAGTTGATTATGCTTTTATTATGACATTTTTCAAGTAATTATTGAAATATTCTATATACCACAAAAGTGCAGATGGCTTTAAACTTTTGTTTCTTACTTATTTTACCGAATATTTAATTTAAGGCATTCAACTATCAAAATATCATATATATGAGACCTTTTATATGTAATATTAATAAATGGCAATCTCATAGATATGGAAAGTAGGTTGCCAGGTACTAAGGAGATGTGAAAGGAGGAAATGACCAGAAGATAGTCTATTTTTTGGGGGGAGGGGGTTGAAAAATTTATGAATAATAGGGTAGTCTGGAAATATGAATATGCCAAGAATCTTTGACTTCTTTACATTAAAATATGAATTTTCTATTTCAATAGTATATCACAGTAAAGTTATTAAAAGAATTCTGGGATTATGTTTGTGACCATTTAATCTTTAACTGGAGACTATGTAATATTGTTTGTTATCTGCTATACACATACACACACACACACACACACACACACACACACACACATATATATATATATATATATATATATATATATATACTTTAAACCTCCTAATAGTATTTCCAAGCTTAATTTAGATATAATAGACAGTGGATATGTGGAAGAAAGGAGACCTCATATACTCTTCCCAAAATGTAAACTGATCAAGCTCTATAAAAATATTATGAAGGATTTCCAAAATATTTAAAATGGATGTGCCAATGACTTGCAATTCCACTTCTCAGTATCCATTTAAAGAATTAAAAGCACTATATATGCATATCAAATTATGTATAGATATATACATTCTTATATTCACTGCACAGCACTTATAATAAGAAGTATGGAAACATCCTAAATAATCTCCAATGGAAGATGATTGGATTAAGAAGATTTATTATTTATACATGATGGAATACCAATCAACAGCAAAAAAAAAAAAAAGAAAAAGAAAAAGAAACCATGCAATTTGGAACAGCATGATGTACGAAACTGGAGATGATAATGTTAAGGGGAATAAGTCAGGATGGTATAAAAATAAATAATACATAATTTCAGAGACTTGTAGCATATGAAAGAAAGGAGTTGGCAAACAAAGTCAAAAATTACTTAGATATCTCATGGCAGAATTGAGCCTATCATAAGATGAGTTTGGAGAGTGAAGAGCAAAAAAGGCAAAGGGAACCCAATGAATTGGTGAATTATGGGTATTTCTTGGTGAAATCTTGTGATGCCTTATACATTGATTTCACACACACATAGTATATATATATATACTATAATATATAATAATATAGTACATATAATATAATATATAATGTATAGACAACTTATTTATATAGAGAGACATATAATGGAATGATGAAATATATGTGTGCATGTATGTGTATATATATATATCTATATATCAGTATATAGATATATAGACATGTATTTTAGGCTTAAAAACGAAAGGAATTCTGTTGTGACAATGTGGAAGGACCTTGATAGTACTTTAGGAAGTGGAATAAGTCAAGTAAAGAATGACAAATACCACATCTCATTTAAAATGAAATTGACTCATGCATACATAATGAAATAAACAAAACAAAAATTAGCTAGCAGATATAGTAGAGATTGAATGCTGGTGAGATAGAAGTTAGTGATGTATGAAATTGTTTAGCAGTCAAAATGTATTAACTTTTATATAAGTGATACCAATGCAATATAAAACATGATTAGCATAGTAAATAATGCATAATTGAAAGCTGCTGAGCATTAATACTGAGAAATCTCATGTCAATAAAAAATGTTTTTGTAAAATGTATAAGGTAGAATTAAGTCAAGAACTTACTTTTAGTGACTAAATGAAACACATAAATATGGAATTATTATGTAATATACCTGGAATTAACACATTCTACGCCAATTTTATTTCAGTAAAAATAAATTCAAAGAATACATTTTAAAAAATCCCACCTTCCTCAACTCAACTGATATAATTACAAGGAATGATGTTAGAGGATGATAACAGATGGGTGAATCTGAATAGAGTCACAAAGAAGTCAGTACTAAAGGACCAAAATGGTAGCTTTCTTTGTGTTTAACCTCATAGGCATGATTGATTTTCTTAAAAATTTAAATTTCTAAAATTTATTTTGTTTTGCAACACTGTCTACCCACCACCTTCTCACCCATGAACTACCATCTTAACCTTTTTTTCCAAATTACCCTGACTTCCCTCCGCCCCCACCTGCTTGCTTGCACTGTGCTTCAGTTCTGCAGGCAGTTTTATATTTTTCTTGTCCTTTTGCTTCCTTGTTTTCTCTATATCCCTCATATAAATGAGATCACCCAGTTTTTTTTTCTTTTTGTCTTATTTCTGGTAGCATAATTCCTTCTAGTTCCATCCATGTTGCCATGAATGACATAAATTTATCTTTTTTGATTGAATAATATTATTTTAAGTAATTGAATAATTTGAGCAATATTACATTGAATAATATTGTGTACACAGAACACAACTCTGATCCATTCATCTGTTTGGGGGCATTTGGTTTGCTTCCATATCCTAGCTATTGTAAATAGTGTTACAATTAACATCCAAGAACAGTTGTTCTATTGGATTATAGTTTTGCAAACTTTGGATAGATACCTAGAAGTGATATTGCTGAATCAAATGATAGTTCTATTTTCAGTAGGTTAAGGATTCTTCACACACCTTTCTTTAGTGGCTAGACTAGTTTGCATTCCCACCAGGCACATACAACTGTCTCTTTCCACATCCAGCATTCGTTGTTGCCTGTTTGTATGTATGTATGCATGCATGCATGCATGTATGTATGTATGTATGTATGTATGTTGTTTTGGGGCAAGATGGACATTTAATTCTTCCAATCCTTGAGCAGGGAATGTCTTTTCATTTTTGTAAAGTTTCTTTTTTTCTATTTCTTTTAACAATGGGTTCTGTTTTTTGATCCAGTCTGCTACTCTGTGTCTTTTGATTGATGAGTTTAGACCACTGATATTTAGAGTGATTAATGATGTTTGAGATTCTAAAGTTGGTCTTCTGGTGATCATTTTGAGGTTCTCCTTTGCTTCCTTGTTTTGTTCTTCCTGTTTATACTTCTGATGGTTTTGATCTTAAGGGTTCTTGTAAGATTTCTTGGAGTTGGGATTTAGTGGTAGCTACTTTTGTAGACTTTGCTTGTCTGAGAAGGCTCTAAGTTTTTCTTCATATAAGAACATCTTCACAAGGTAGAGATCCTTGGCTTACTTTTTTTTTTTTTTTTTCAAAATGTGTCGCCTGTCTCTCCTTGCCTGGAATATCTTTTTGGAGAACTCTGAAGTTAGCTTAAGAGGTTTTCCTTTATATGTTACCTGTTTCCTTTTTCCTGTCAGTTTCATTATTCTTTCCTTATCATGAACTCTTGAAAGTTTTAGGATGTTGTGCCTCGCAGTGTTTTTTTCTTTCATTAAGATAGTTTGGTGTCATTCTGGCTTCCTGTCAATTTTCATTTCCTTCTTAAGGTTTGGGAAGTTCTCCTCTAATATTTCCTTAAATATCTCTAACTTCCCATGTCTCTCTCTTCTCCTTCTGGGATTCCAATTACACTCATGTTTCTCTTCTTTTAGGAATCTGATATATTTCTGAGGTTTTCTTCTGTGTATGTCCCTTTCTTCTTTTTTGTGTTCTCTATTTCAGTATCTTAGAAGACACAATCTGCTCTTCTATATCATCTAATGTATTTTCATTACTTTTCCCAGCACTTTTGATCTCCTCTGTCGCACCTTTTATACCCTGGATCTCTCTATTTCTTTTTTAGGTATTTATTCCCATTCTTCATTGTCAATTATGTTACTCTTATTGATGCTTTCCTTTTTCACATTTTTTGCTTCTCTTCACACTTTGAGAGCTTCTGCCATGCTGGACATGATTCCTTCTCTTAACTTTCTGAATGTTTTTATAATACTGTGCTTGACTTCTTTGTCTGAGAGATTTTGCCTTTCTTCTATGTCATCCTTGGTGGGGTTCAGATTCGCTTTCCTTCGATAAAGTATTGTTCCAGGCAGGACTTACCAGAGTATTTAAAATTTTCCTCCTTCCTGTGGTTATTTTCAGGCTTGCTCTATGTATTGGGCAACTATGACTCTTGTATTGGTTGGCATGGTAATTTGACTCTTTTACCAAGATGTGATTATTACCACCTTGGGTCTACGCTGCTGTGGTGGTTAATTTACTTGCTTTTGGTTGGTTGTTGTGGCAGACCCGTTCCTTTGCAGCAGAGGGGGTAGGGGGCAGTTGTGGCTTATTTCCTCCTCTTCTTTGAGTTGTTGTATTTCCCCTGCTTTTTGTTTTTGTTTTTGTTTCCCTTAGACTGTTTTCTTGGAGTGTTTTTGGTTGGTGGTGAAACTGGAACTTATTATTATCCCCTTCTGGCAGGGATGTTTTTGCTCTTCTACTTTTGTTGCCCTTTCTTCCTTGCTGGCCTGTCAACAGATTTGGTGGGGCAGTTGGCTACTTCCCATCATTTGAGTCCCTATTTTGATCTGCCTATTTGTTCCAGGGATGTCTGCCAGAACCCCTCTGCTTGTGGAACACTAGAGGAAGTGCCCACAGGCTTGGTGAGATATAGGCACATTTCTTACATGAAGAACGTGATGAATTTCTTATTCTAGACTTGATAATCAATAATTGCTGTCTCAATTTTTCTTTAGCAGAAGGTGATATCTTTTTCTAAAATTTATTATATCAGTAAATATATTTTAAAAATTACTCTTAAAGAATGTATGAACTGCACACAGGCACTCCAAAGAGAAAATAGGAAGAACAGATTTACAAATGTCCAATCTTACATTTTTAAATGTACTAATTTGAAACTTGTGTTTATTAATAATTAATGACTGCAAACTTGAGGATAAAATGAGACATTCACACCAAATGTGTTGTTTTGACTCCCATTTTATGAGGCCTCTTCTTTTGACAACCATTTTTTGTATATTTGTATTTGACTTCTAAGATAATGTGAAAAATTAGTTTTTGATTTCCAAATAGTCTAATGTGGATAATTATTACAAACTAGCTTACTGATCTTAATATCTGAAGTTGTAGTCTCCTTTTCGTTTCCAGTTTCTGTTGCAAACTGTGTGGCAATATTATCCAAGATTCCCTTTAACATTTTTGGACTATCATTCACATAAACTTGCTAAAATAAAAAAAAAAATTAACACTTATATATGATAAAATAATAGCAGTCAAAGACAGTTCACATTAAGCATATGGTGACCATGAGCTTCCCAAGGTAAAACAATTCCTTATATTTTTCAAATTAAATAGAGACAATTTTTACATTTTTATCATTAATTTCATTTCTTAACTCATTAGTTTCTTGTTCTGAATTTTCTTGCATTTTTTATCAGTTTTTCTGACGGTTTTCTTTTTTCTTTTTATATCACTTCAACTTGTCTTCCTGAAGTTTTTGTAATTTGAGTTGATTACAGCATATTTCAGTTTTCTTACTGATAGATAAATACAGTCTTCTGAGTCTTTGTAGGTGGATTCTATATTGCTGTTCTTTCCACGGAGGTCTTGTTGCCATGTGTTACACATGGCAATTTTGCCACTTTATAATTGCATATATTAAAATAAAACCTGAAACAATACCTTAGAAGCGTAAGTACTTTTACTTTTCCTCCAGGTGGCACTGTGGTTTTACTTCATTTTTTATTTGATTTTATTGTCTTTGCTGACTTCCATAACTATCCAGATATGTTTTTTGGATTTGTTTGTTTGTTTGTTTGTTTTGTTTTTTTCTGATTTATCAGTAGTGTGAGGAAGAAATATGAGGGGTCCAAACACTGTTACAAACAGTGGATTCTGGAGAGTTCAGAATATTCCAACATTCTCCTTTTCTGGATTTACAAATCTGAGACTCCAAAATATGACCACTGTCCATTCATATCATGAGCTCTATGCCTGTCTGAAGGAACTGAAGTTGGAGTACAGCTTAAAAAGTCTTCTCTCAGTAGGGCACGGTGGCGCATGCCTGTAAGCGGCAGCCTAGGAAGCTGCGGAAGCAGCCAGGGATCGCAGTTTGAGTCCCACCTGGGGCACATAGCGAGACCTAGTTCCAAAGAAATAGCTGAGCGTGGTGGCGCACGCCTGTAATCCCAGTTACCTGGGAAACTAAGGCTGAGGATTGCTTTAGTGAACGTGAGCCTGCAGTTCCACAGGCAAAAATAGCAAGATCTAGTCTCAATAAATAAATAAACAAATAAATAAAAAATGCCTCTTCGCTGTTTGAGTTACTGGGGACCTGGTTTTTGTGGAGTAGGAATCTCTTGTATAGTTTCTTTTTAGTTTTTCCTATTTAAAAGTGAAGCAAGAAACTACTTTTTCCATATGGCGATCTCTTTCCAGAAGTAATTTATATTTTTATTAAGATTACAGATAATGATGATTAAAGAGTATTGCATGTGTATTTTACATATGTTTATATATATATATCTCTAATAATTTCACTACTCAATAACATTTTCTGAGGTTGAAAGACCTCATTGAGAAATGCAGACAATTACTTATATTTTAATGTAACATTGCACATATCAATTATTTATGTTTTAAAGCTAATATTGCCAAAGATCATTAAAAATTGTCTTAAATATTTGAATTTTTCATCCAAATTTTCTTTTATTTTTCTTGATGAAGTTGATTTTATTCTATATTTTATATATCTTAAACAAGATATCAATTTTCAAATTAAGAAACTATAAATATTATAATATTTCACTCAATGCCACTTACCATTTCTAGATAAATCACTAACTTTTTTCTAGATAATTGTAATGCTAGAGCTGAAAATCTATCTCTAATAGTAAGATCATAAAAAGTAGACAACAATTTTTGAAAATTTGATATTAGTTTAGTTTATACTTCATCTAAATTTTAGGTCATGAAGAAAATATTTTTTTTGAGTGGAACATAAATTATGAAATCAGACAATAAATGTTCATAAATAATTATAGCTGAATGTAACTTCTTGCACAGCAATGTAAAGAAATAATTTGAAATCTCAGGATTACAAAGATGTGAAATTTATATATAAATAAATTATTTAATAAAAATAGTAATTTGAAATCAGTTTTCATTATTGCATATTCACTAAAATTTCTTACTATATTATGATGGGAGATAAATAACATTAATATTCTTAAGAAATGGTTTCATTATTGAACTTTCAAGATATGTACAATGGTTATAGCTGTTTGCTTTTTGTGGACACATAAATCAGGGAAAAAGAAACTGACCATTTTCCATTAGTGTGTATATAAATGTGATTTCTTTTTTAGGTACCAGTCAGTGTGATGTTAGTTCCCATTTGCCTTTACAGGTGTATAAGTTGATTTCATTTTTTAAATTAAATTATTTTCATATAACATTTCACAATCTTTTACAACATCATTGTGGGGCCCAGAAAATTTAATTGTTGTTTTCTATGCCATATGTTTCTCTAATGAAAATCACTTTGGGTTGTTTCCATATCTTGACTATAGTAAGTGAGCCAACCTCAGGTCATTTGCAGCAATATGGACAGGACTGGAAGGGCTTATGCTTGTTGAAATTATTCAGAGGGAAAAAGATAAATATGGAATAATCTCACTTATATGTGGAATAAAATAAAAAATCAAAAATAAAATAAACAGTCAAAACTAACAAGTAAGTTTTAGTACTGAAACATATAGCAAAAGAAAAGAGATGGGGGCAAAACAAGGAAGGGGTGAACACAAGGGGATATATTAATGGTTAATGGCGGGAGAACTATGGGGACTAGTTCTGTTGTTAGTTCTGAATAGTTTTTGTTATTTTGCTTTAGTTTGTTTCCCCTATATCCCACATATAGGTGATTATGAGCACAAGAGAAATAGAAAATGGTTCATAGGTGACAAAGTGGTGGGAAAACCTCAGGGTATACAGTCATGTAAAAAATATATACCTGTGCAATCAATTTGAAAGTTAAAAAAAGGGGAGAATTTTTAGTTCAGGATGTCAAGTTCATCAAAATGATTGTTTCTGTCATTAGAAGTTGCATTAATCTCTGTCAGGAGACAAATTTTCAGGGAAAAAAATCTATGGGAACTACAACAATGTAAGGAAAATTAAAAAAACATAGTAATAAAGAAAAGGCTATTTTTTGTTATCAAATTTCAATTCGCCCACCTTCCTTAAGTGACTAGATATTATCACAAGTGGAAATAATCAGAACTTATATATGTGTGTGTATATATATGTATATATACATATATATGTACATGTATATATGTATATATACATATATGTGTGTATGCACACATCTGTATGACATTTTCTCTATGTGTCTTAAAGAATAAATTAAAGTTTCTTTTATTATTTTGTGTCATTTGAATTGAGACTTTTTATTTTGACTATACATTTCATTAAAGTAAAATGCTAGAAGGTTGAACCTAGTTTTACAAATAACCAATAACATGATATGTATTATTTAATTGAAAATAGTAAGTTGTAGAAGTATAGAATAGTGGTTATTAGGAACTCGCATTTTATAAGATAGCATTAAATAAATTTATATCATTTGCCAGTAATAAATGTTTCAATTATTAGAATTCTCTCATGTAGCTAGTTTGAGAGAAAATGTTATTAGTTTATGAAAATATAATTTTATTAATAGAAATGCACATAAGGCTGATTAACATTATCTATTGTTGGAGAAAATCAAATTGTTATCCAGATTTCAAGGACATGACTATGGATTTAAACTCCATTGTTTAAGGTTATAGAAAACTAAATTTGAATTTAACTTCATTCAGTCTCCAAGACATTGCATTTAAAGAGACTATAATAATAAACATAGCCCTTTTCCCTCGTACAAGCTGAATGATGAAAATAATACTAATTGAGGCATCTAGGCAATTTGCATTTAATTTAAATTTATTTTGATGCCCGGTTATTTAACCTGTGTGTTTTTTTTCCCTTGGAATGTATATTTATCTTTTTATTTTGTGAATATTATTACTGAAACTGTTATTTACATGTGCCTCTAAACTTTTTGTGGTAGGAAAAGAGAGTCAATGCAGTAATGAAAACATCAATACCTTATGTCAGCTATATTTTAAAAGCTCCCCGTGATTTAAAACCTTTTTCTCTCCAACCCTCAAATTGCTAAGCAAACTATATGCTCACTTAATTTTTTAAATTTATTTTGTGTTGAGAAAATTTGACTTACATTATCATTTGTATTTGGAGGTGTAAGATCCTTTCCTTTCCATCAGTTATTAGCACACTTCACTAAATCATCCATAATCCACAAATATTATCTATTATGGTCATTTTCCTCTTTGTTTTCATGTTTACCCTTTGTCCCTCTCTCTGAAAACTTTAGTTCTATAGTCTGCTTTCAAGATTTAGTTTTTAAACCTTTTTGTATCTAATCTTTAATTTGGTTTCTCTAGATTCCACATATAAGTGACACATTCAATATTTCACTTTGTCCTTTGGACTCACTTTACTTTGTATTCTCTCTTCTAGCTCCATTCAAGTTCCACAAATGGCATGAGATTTTCCTTATGAATCAATGAGTCATATATATATATATATTTATACATACATACATTATATATATTATATATTATATATTATATATATCTATATATCTATATATCTATTTCTATCTATCTATCTATCTATCTATCTATCTATCTATCTATCTATCTATCCATCCATCCATCCATCCATCCATCCATCCATCCATCCATCCATCCATCCATCCATCCATCCATCTATCTATCTATCTATCTATCTATCTATCTATATTTATCAGCTTCTTGATCCATTCATGTGTTTTGGGTACTAAGATTGTATAATATGGTTGTTATAAACATTGTTCCTATAACATGAGATTGCAAGTTTCCTTTTGAATTAATACTTTTGCAAATTTTTAGGTAGATGCCTAGGAGTGGTATTAGTAGGTTCTTTGGCAGATGCATTTTTAATTTTTTGAGATACCTCCATACTGCTTTTCATAAAGACTGGTCCATATATTATTCTCACTAGCAGTGTAGGAGGGTTCTCTTTTCTCCATATCCTTACCAGCACTAGTTGTTTCTAATCATTTTAAAATGGGCCATTCCTTCAGGTGGGACATATTGTTTCATTGTGGTCTTGATTTGAATGTCTGTGATGATGAGCATTTTGTCATGTGTCTTTAACCTGGCTTTAAGTCAAGTTTTTTTCTGCTGTCCCCAAGATGTTAAGTAAAATTTTTGAAAGTCACATTTATAAACCCCTTATATAAGTACACTTACTTTTTTATTATCATTTGCAATACATATTACTATTGAAATAAAACTATTTTTATTGAACAAAATATATTTGGTTGTAATGGCATTGATCAATATTGTTTAATGTTTTAGTCCTACTGACATTTATTTTTATCAGAAGAAATCTAAATAATTACAAAAAAAGTTGAATGCAGTAATTTAAGAACTAGGGAAGATATTTGAGAAGATAAGTTTAGAAATTGATCTATGTTAACAGTTACAGAAAATTTTAAAATGTAGCAATTCTTCAGAATAATTTGTGATAAACATCATTAAATATTTATTGTTAAAGGAATAGTCATGTTAATTTTTCCCAGTGTAATGGAAATTATCTGAGAGTATAATGTAAAAGTGTATGCTGTCAAGACTTAAGTACTTTGCTTAAAATTAGAATTTAAACAAGTAACACACTCATAACAGGGTCTAAATGTTCAGCATTTATGATTGCTGTGGAAACAAGTTACCTGTAAGGTGTTCAAGTCTTACACTCCCTGATATATTTCAGAGGTATTTGCAAATGGAAAAACTAAATGGCAAACTGTAAGCCCACAGTCTCTTGTAGTCTGGAGGTACGTGATTAAGTGAACTGTCTTCAAAATAGTCAAAGCATAACAATTTCCTGTTTGTGCTATTACTGACACGTTAATGGGAAATCTGCTTTTTCCACGCTTGCTTGACTCTGAAGTTTCCTAGGTAGTTTTATAAAATACAGATATTGTTTGTTACAAGAGTATCACTCACTTAAGTGCAGGACTCCTAACCAAGAGAAGGTATGTGCCTCTCCTCTTTCTCTTTGCTGGTCCATCTCTTTCAGTGGAGTTTGTGAATATTAGATATGATACAATTGGTAAAGAATTCACATGCAATCAAATGAAAAAAAGAGCACTGACATCTTTATTTTAATAATTCAAGGTAAAATAAAACAAAAATGAAATATTTTGAAGTACTTCTTTAAAAATTTGAATACTTTCCAGTGGAGAATTAATCAAGTATATAACATGTATGCATAAATGGATTTGTAAATCAAAGCAGTTTAACCTGAAATCTCATCAGATCATGACAAAGAACAGTTCATTTTGGAATATATAATCAACATAGCTATAATTCTATATTTTTTATAATTTGCTCAGACTTTGAAATTAGATTCTTAAAGTGAATCCAACCTATCAAGGTGAAAGGTGATTCCTTATACATTTACTAGTAATTGCTATAAAAGGTTTTGGTGTAAACAGATATCAAGATGAGGTAGCTTCCATAAGATGGTATTTTGAATTTGAAATTAAACAAAATACTTAAAAATAAAGCATTGCACAAGATATACCTAATAAAACAGGCTTTTGTATAATAAATTAGGTTATGTAACATAGCTGTTGTAAACTAGAAATAACATGATGGTTGTATTAAAATAATAAAGGAAAAATTATTGACAACTTCTAAAAGTCTGAGTATCATGTTTTATATCTGTTTATCTTAGATATTCTTATTTGCATTCTAGTAGAAATAAGTAATAAAGTATAACTAGGTTTAAAGACTCTAAGTAGCTTTTTATTTTTCCTTTTTATTAAGTTAAAATGAAGATGGTGATATTAAATATCAAAGCAAGAATTAATTCAGATACCTTTCATTACATTCTATTGAAATTATATTTTTTATTGCAATTACTTGCATAATTAAAGCAACATGCATCAGCTTGGATGGTAATAGAACCTTTCTGGAATTTCTAATCAGTACTGTAATCACAAATATATAAGCATTATTTTATTTTTTGTCCAGCTATTAAATTAGGTATCAATTTCTTATATATATACATAGATAGATAGATGATAGATAGATATCTTACTCAAATGTTTGTATTTTAAAAATATTTTTGTTCTTTTGTTATATATATTTTTATATTTTGGACAACTTTAACATGCCATTAACTTCAACCAACATGCAAAATTTCTTTAAGGTTTTTAAAATGTCTCATAAATCCAACTAGTAAAATATCTTGAAAGAAATAACGAGATAATTTAATAACACCTCATCCATCTTAAACTAATGAATACAAGTTACTAAATAAAAATAAATAGTGTAGAAAATGCTAACACTTGTATTCTTCCAAATTATCCTTCACTAAATTTTTAATCCTGATTTTAAATATTGAGAAAAATCGGTCCATCATTTTTTCTAAGTTAGCATTTAAATTTTAACATATTTATACAAATGGTGTTGAAATGTCGCTCTGTTACATTATTTTACATTAATATAGATATCATTTGTTATTAACTCCTTATTTGCAACTAATTTTTTGGTGTTTATTTCTCCAATCAATACTGCTGTGTCAACATAGTATATCCCTCAAAAAACTACTTATTCTGTCTTTAAGCATACGTTTAAAGCTTCTAGGAGTTTATGTTTTTAAAACTATTTTCACTAATATAATATTGGTTTGCATCATGGTTTGTCACTTGGAATGATGGAATCCCCCTTCAATGATGTAACCTTAGATAGCTGGTACTTTAGACCAAACATGAGTATTGTACAATTGTAATTTGAGTGTAGTGTCTCACTCCATTCACTCTCCATCCACATAGAACTGGTCTTATGCACCATGTATTAACCTCAGAAAATCATTTACAATAGAGCACAGTGCTTGACTTTATAGAATAGCAGAGATGAACGACCAGAGAGTAACCTATGCAGAGGTGAAGCTACCAAAGACCTCAAAAAGACAGCAAATAAAACCTAAAGACAAGAAAATCTCTACTACTGTAACGGAACCAGGAATAACCTATGCAGAATTAAATCTTCACACTGCTTCTCAGGATCTTCAGGGGAATGGCAGTTCCTATCACTGCAAAGGTAAGTCATAAAGTAGACACTCAGTATAACTATTTTTATGTGTATGGGCAAAAGTGGGAGCATAATTTTCATTTGTGATAATCAGAATTTGAAACTGAAATATGGTATTCTAGTAGGAAATTTGATGCCTAACTTTTTCAAACTACTACCATAATTTATAGTTATTAACCAATAACTCATGGATGTTTTTCACTGAAAAAGAAATGGCATTTTCTAAGAGATTCCTGTGGGAGATTTAGGAGTCAGGTCCAAATTTATGTATATGATTCCCTGTGCACGTAGATTTTCTTGTCTGTAGCCTGTCTAAACAACTGTCTCCATCTCTCCTTTCTTAGTGTTTCCATTTCTCTCCCTGAAGGTTTAGCATCACCTCCAGAGAAGGTCATTGCTGGGCTCCTGGGAATCACCTGTCTTGTCTTGATATGCATTATTGTAGCAGTAATCATTTTTCCTTGTAAGTAAATATTTGAAGTATTATAAGAGAACTTTCACTTAGTGATTATCAGTACCTTCAAATATTTCATAATATTAAGGAATAGAACACCTCTATTAGTATACGGGTTTTTAAATGTTGAATGGTAATTCTGAATTTTATCAAAAGCATATATATGTGTGTGTGTGTGTGTGTATATATATATATATCATGATTGTTGAGAGTATTTTATATAGATTCAGAGATTATTATTCAAAAATATGCTTTAGAAGAATGAAAGACCAGAACAGTAAATTAGTCCTTCACATTTGTTAACTAGATACTATAGGAGATTTTTTGACTATTCAAACTTTTCAGATATTTTTCTACAAATTCATTCTTCTATTAATAGTTTTTGCAAATTCTGTTATAATAAAATTTTGAATTTGGAAATGAATATCCTATAACTTCAATCACTAGTTTTCATAAAAATTACTTAGATCACTTATTGTCATACAAATTAATTTATGTTTTCTAGTAACTAGAGAACAGAAGAAGAAGAATAACTCCTCAGTGACAAATATCCAGAAAGGTACACAACAATTTCCAAAATTCTGTGTTGGCGCAGTTGATATGATGTATGTATGTCTTTCAGACTAAGCAAAAAAAAGGTAATATGCGTTGGGGAACATAAATAATTTAAATATTCAAAACTTGTTCTATTTACTGATTTTCAGGACTTTTAGACTAGGATATTTTTGTATGCATTTGCTTAATTGGGTGTATAAATTAGGAAATGATGACTCTTCTCGTGAAGTGAATGTATGCATTATATACGTGTGTTTATACTTCGGCATCCATATGTGTTTAAACTTATTGATTCAAATAGTGATATGGATTCATACTCTCTCTTCAGCATCTAATTGTGGCCCTTGTCCAAAGGAGTGGTTTTCATACTCCAATAGCTGCTATTACTCAAGTGATGAAAGAAAAAGCTGGAAGGAGAGCGTGACAGCCTGTCAGAGTAAGAACTCCCAACTGCTCTACATAGACACTAAGGACGAAATGGTAAATATTCCATTGTTACTGACAGTTTACTGAAGATTTATCCCCACCATTATATTTATGAACTCATTTGAATTTTTTGTGAAAAATTGTAATTCATTTTGAATTTTGTATAATATTCTATCTTCTGACTTTTTCCAAACCATTAATGTACACTTGAAAACACTTTTAGTTATCATAAAGAACCATGTTCCCAACAATATTTTTTCTAAAGTCAATGTTACTTATTAACTTTATTACACATCAAGAAGGGAGCATACAATTATTGAGCAGCTTCAGCACCAAGTGAATGGACCTTGTATCTGCAAAGCAGATCATGCCTAGCTATCCCCATCCCTTATTCATATTAGACACCCTGTCTATTCTGTCATCATATTTATTATGATTCCATCATGTCTATTCCTGCTGCATGATTATTTAACCACTGACTTGACTTTTAATACTATTGATCACTTCTCTTGCTTATGAACTTAAATGAAATCTGTCAGTATATACTTTTATTCTTATCTTTTACTCCCTTACATACTTCAGTAATTCATTTCATTGCTGCATTTATCTGTTGTTTTCTGCTTTCCGCTGCAGAATTTTTTGTTGTTGTTGTTGTTCTGTAGGTTACAACTTCTGTGTTATTATTTTTCCCCCTCCCTCCTCCCTCTGGTGCCCCTTCCATTCTCTCAAACCCCACTCTTGTTTATTAGCTGTGCTATGTTCATTAGTCTCTTTCCTATGATAGTGTCTTTTCTTTGGGTGAGGCTGCTGCAGAGTTTTGTGATATAACATTTCAATATTAACTCTGCCTAATTCCCAGAGGGGACCTTGAGTGTCATCTTCTCAGAGAGAAAGAAGCCTCTGTATTTGCAGTTACAAAATCCCTTAGTGTTTCACCTCCATCTTCCCAGCCCCTCTCAAGTACTTTTGCTGTTAAGAGGTGGTTCTTTTCCCCTAGCTTCTGACTGTTGTAATGTGCCCTGAGGCCTCTATTGCTGCAGAGAATCCACCTAACATCATGTTGGGGGAATGGCTACCTGAGCTTCCTGTTATTGTCATTTGGTGTGAAAGACCACAGGCTTTACTTCCTTTTATCTGTTTCCTGTTGTATTTTATTCCCTACTTTTGGAATCTAAATCATCTTCCCTTTCTCTACTCTCTTTTGCAGTTTTCCTTTATTTGCCTTTTATTAGAATGTGGAGTTGTGCATACAGAGGGAATGGTGTAGAAAAACAAACAAACAAACAAACAAAAAAACATGAGAATTTGTCATTTATACATCAGTATGGAGTATATGGGCTCCTCTCCTCTCGTTAAACAGTGTGGAATCAGACACCCAGAGACTTGATTTGCATGTCCTTTATTTTCTGGTCATCTCTTGATTTCTTTAATGAAAACAGTGGGAATACACAGTGATTTAGCTTCATATTCAGAGAAATGAATGTCCCCGAGTCTGGAAACTTAGTGCCTTTCTCTGCTACTTTTGCAACATGGGTAATGATTAAGTTATAAATATCAGAGTTTTTCTTATCTATAGAAGAAGTAGAATGAAGCTACTCTGTATAAATGTGTTAAAAGTTCATATTATATCAGTGATGTAAATCATGGTAAAAGTTTGTGGCTACATGTGCAATAGTTTTAGCACCAAATGTAGTCACTATTACATTGGAATTTAATAGTCTTTTCATCATGAAAATTTAGGATATGGAAGAACATGTTACTTTATTTTTTTCTAGAAAGCTTTACATAATTCCTATGTAAATATATTTTTTAATGTTTAAATAGGAATTTCTGACATCCATAGAAGTGCTGTCATGGGTTGGAATCTATTGTAATAAGAGTAGTCAGCCCTGGAAACTGGTAAATGGGTCATCTTCCCAGATAAAGTAAGTAAAAAAAAAAAAAGAAAAAGAAAAAAATATATACACACACATATACATGCATTTATATCATTGTATTCCTCAGAGTAAGTTTTATTCAAGAAGTATTATTTTATTTATTTATTTAATTTATTATTTATTTATTTATATTCAAGAAGAAAAATATTAAAAATGGAAAACTAGAAGAATCATGCTGATGCCTTTTATTTAAATTTTGAACCTGATGAATGTTGTTGAATGTTAATGGAATCTTGATTAATGGTAAAGGTCAGCTCAGTGTATCTAATTTCCAGCTCTTCCAAATTGTCTATGAAAACTATCTATACATTTCAAAATATACTTTTGTTGCAGTTACAAGAAAATGCTATTGTGTCTTGACTTGCCCCTGTATTGTATACAACAACAGAATCATGTATTTTTCTTTATTACAGGATAAGAGAGTCACAATTTGGTAAATACAACTGTGCTATGATACGAACTGACCATTACACAGAGAAATGTGATCAGCCAAATATGTTTTATTGCAAGTATAAACTTTATATTTAAAACTCTTGAGTTTGGATTCTTTTGTGTAACATTACATCAATAAATGGAAATGATACAATTATATCTTAGTGCGTATTATGCTTTATTCTAATAATGATGTTTTTTCAAGTAATTTTTGAAATATATTATACACAGCAAAATGTTCAGGTGTCTGACTTATTTTGCCCAACATTTCATTAGTGGCATTCAACTGTCATAAAGATCATATATTGTGTTAATCCCCTTTTACAAAAATCAAGAAACTGCAAACTCATAGATACAGAAAGTGGATTTGTGATTTCCAGGAACTGAGCAGAAACAAGAAGTGGGGATGACCATCAGTTGGTTTAGTGTTACTTCTTCAGGTGATGGAAGCTTTCTGAATATAAAAGGCAATGATATCTGCACACTCTGAGTTTTGTAAAAGTGTTTGATGTATGCACTTTAAATGGCTGAATTTTATGCTTAATAAATTACATCTCAATAAAACTATTTTTTAGAAAATGCTGTGATAATATTTGAGATCATTTAATCGTTAAACAAATTTGGAGATCAATCACCTTTACCACTTTTATGATTTATATTCATATCAAGTTAAATTCTTCCATAGGCTAGATTTTATTTGTTCTTTCTAAATTTTCTATTTATTTTCACTGAAAATACAGTGGAACTATTTCATATGTTTGTTATGGCATCTTATTTTAAAATTTTATTAGCATTTTCTTATGTAATAAATAGAAATGCAACTAAGCATGTTGATTTATACGCAGTTTGTGCCAACTTCATTACTTCTTACAATCTAAGACATTTCTTAAGATTTTGATTCAAATAGCTATTTCATCTGTAAGAAATCATATTTTTTATTTTCTTTTCTAGTGTAGTCACCTTTTTAAATTAACTTATTTCACAAACCAGAGTTTTAGTTCCTATGTTGAATGGAAGACACAATAATTGATGTCTGTGCATCCTCAATTTAGGGAAAAGGATTTCAATATTTCATTCTAGAATATGAATTTCATTGTAACTTTTTCATCATAAGTTTCTCAAAATAATGTAATTATGTTACTTTATTATTTTTATAAAAGTTTTGAAAGTTCAATGTTATGCCTTTACTTTTGCATCAATGGGAGTGACAAATGTTTTCTTTATAAAATGTTTGTTGAGTAAACTCTGTTTCTTTCAAATATTAGGTCATCTTGTACTTTAAAATCAAACTCTAGCAATCCTTTTTTTGTTCTTTTATAAAAACTATATATATTTCACTTAGTTTAGCACATCTTTCTTATTCACAAAAAATTAGATTGTTTTAAATCATAGCTATACACTTGAGAGTTTTGTGGTGGCAAGGCTAACTTTGGAAGCATTCCTGTTTTTTCTATTAGTTGGAAAATTTCATATTAGAGCACTAGCATTTGTTGTTGTTGTTGTTATTGTTGATGATGTCATCAGCATGTAAAACTCTTTTAGAGGGCATTTTATATAAGAAATCAATCTAACACATGTGAAGTTTCCCCATGTGAATCAACTTGTTATATAGCATTTGGTGATTCTTATTTTCCACAAATACTCTGTTTCTCTAGATTGAAAAACATATTCTCAATTGTGCATTTCTTTGTTCAAGCTATTTAACAATTTTCTTCTTTGTCATTTGTTCTATTTGTTGTTTCTTTCCCTTTTATATTTTATACTGGTTTCTCTTATTTTCACTTTTCCATTTTCGTTTCTTGACACATGCTCAGATTCCCCCCCCCCTTTTTTTTTTTTGCAATATATGCACATCAGGCAATTTGATTTCAAAAGAAAGGATATCAATTTTATATCTTCTTACCATACTCTATGAAATTGAGAACATGTATTCTAATCAATTCTTGGGACACAAAATAAAAAGAAATATGTTACTAAATCCAAAAACAAAACAAATTTTAATTTTCTAGTCATTACCTTCTATCTTAGGTAACTCTGTTAGAGAATTTTCTTTGAGGCTGGAAATGTTTTACATTTCTTTACATATGACTGGTGTGAGCAAAGAATCAACTTGGGTTTTAAAAGCCTACTTGTTAAGAACTGCCTGCTATAACTGATCAGGGCTCCTGCTATGAATGAAAAACTTCATTTCACTGTCTTCAGAAAACTGAAGACAGAATGGCATGTTTGCCTCTTATGAGCAGCAGTGTCCCCATCCTTCCAATATTAACCCTAAGAGACATTCCCTAAGAGATAACAAGTTAATGAGTAAATCCACTGACCCCAAATATTCCACAGGAACTTCCTAAGCCATTTCTTCTTCCTCTTGTTTAATAAGTTATAAACCATTCTTTCACATCATTTACACAGACTTAAGCCTTAATGAATCATTGGATGTTCCTACTTGTGTCCAATCCCACCGACTTTGGTTGTCCTTCCTCACTCTCAAACGCCTGGCTCTTTACACGGTTCTCCAATTTCTCGATTAAGTAATGTTTTTAAAAATGTAATTTTTTACACAGTTCTCCAATTTCTTAGTTAAGTGATGTTTTTAAAAAGAATTGCATACATACATCATTAGGTTTGGGTTTTTGTCATATTTAAAACAAATATTCTTAATAAAATACAGACAATTTATAAATAATAATTCTTGCTCATTATGTCATGATTAGGGAAATGAGTTAATGAAAACCATAATGAGAAGTTATTTAATGTTTCAATCATAGAATGGGGATTATATCAATACTTTTGAAGGAGTTATCACAAGTGATGATTTTTTCAGGGAAAATTTAACCAAAATTAACAATTTAAAAAAATAATGAAGACAGAGAAATAGAAGAGAATTTGAGAACTGATTTGATGACCATGGGACAATTACACTAGAGCTGAGATTGTAATTTTTCATAGTATATATAGCCCCATATTATTTGGTATACATTGTGTAGGGAATTATATGTTTAGTAATATTTCCATTAAAATAGAAATGATAGATGAATGTATAGGAAAATATGTTAAGCAATATTGTCTCAAAGTAGAACTTTTTTTGCTAGACCTACGTTTCTATTATTTGTGGTTGAGGTGGAAACAATTTGACAGTCAAGTATGTTAAGGCTTTTGTCCTCTGATACCTTTTAAAATAGAAAAGCAGTATTTCAAGTTGTCTTTTCTACACTGAGTGTATGATGAGATAACTGTCTAGAAAATAACTAGGATATCCTGTTCAAATTAAATGACACTTTCACAAGAAGTTTGCTTTTTACACCATTGCTTCACTTAGAGACTTCACAGGAGAGAGTGTGTAAACCACAGACATTGTTTGTTTCTAAGAGTAACCAGGTTTCCCACCAGACGATACTCCACTCTGCTAACAGAAGATAGTTTTCCTACTCTACTGCTAGCCCAATCCCATGAATAGGAGATTGCAAGTGCCATATATGATGCAGCAATGAAATGTAATCATATCAAATGGATATAGAGTCAATTATAGAGAAAACTGTTAAATATATTGAATAATTCAGGTTAAGGTAAAACAGGAATAAGGAATATTGTATGTGTTTGCATACTTATTCTTGACTGTGAAAATATATAAAGTACATATGAGGAATAACTGCTTTTTTTTTAAACCCAATACAATTTAACCTAAAATGCAATAATCATCATACCATGGAATAATTTATTTTGTAATTGAATAGTTTAGAAATAAATTTACACATTATTTACAGTTCAGACCAAGCTTTTGAGCATAGATTTTTAAAATTAGTCCATTCAACCAGGAAGGTCAAACATAAGTCCTTATATGCTTTTAAAATTTTAATAAAATCAATTTTATTATTAATATAAGTCAGGATGATTTCCAGATTCCACTCTGTAGAGCTCTTTAGTTAAATTAATAAATATGATTTCTTACAATTCCTTACACATCCATTGTTTTGGGCAGTCATAAGATCCTTCTGAAAGTTTTCATCAACTGTTATTTTCCCCTAAATGATCTTGAATTTACCATTATTTTTTGCTTTTCTGTCTTTGTCAGTAGTCATTTGACAATTTCTGTAAAAAATATAGTTTAAAAATCTTTGTTGTGTTGTCAATATTATTTAGGATTTCTATAAACAATGTATCATGTAACACTTTCCACTGAGAAAATATTCTTCAAAACTATAATGATTTCTCAAAACTGCATATATTAAAAAAAATCATTGTAAAACCTATCCTTCCTATTTATAAAGCTAGTCATTATATGAAAGTACCATAAAGCAGCAAGCTCATATATATATGACTATTACTGTTACCTTACAGAATAATCCGTTTTTAATTACTAATGGGTCTAAAAATTGTTATAAAATCTGATACATCATTTTTTCAGATAAGCTATTATAATATTTTCAAATGTTTTGTTGGATGCTGATCTAAATAGTATAGATGTTATTATTGATGAACCTTATTCCATTACTATGTGATCTTCAATTTCCAAATGTTACTATTGTTTGAATAATAAAATATCATTTTATAAACTATATTATGTCATGTAGCACATCTTTAAAGTTCTAAGGAAATTTTTATCAGAGTTACCCATTGCTCAAAAGCAGTATTACTTTATATACTCTGTCCACAACACTGCACTGGATCTGTTCATCATGCACATCATTTATTAAAAACTTACCTGCAGTTATCAGAAAGTGCAATTCCTAATACCACTCAGCTACAGAGATGCATAATCAAAGAGAAAACTACCCAGAAAAATATTCTGGACTCAGGAGGACAGCAGATGAGAGATAAGGACACTAAAATCTACATTTTTATTAGCAGGAAAACAAATACTTAAATTTTAGTAATTAATCGTTCAAATGATTCTCATCTAGAAGGAAATGACAAGCACTAACAGAGCAAACTAAAACAGTCAATACATCTATGATGTAATTATTAAGAAATGTACAATTTAGGTGGCAAAGTGGGGAAAAAGTAGGGAATAAGCTCATATAGTTTTCTTTCGTTAGGTTTGGAGCTTGACATATGACTGTTGTTCTAATATGAAAAAGAGCACTATTTATTCTTGCATTGTTGGAAGTCATAGTCTTTGACCAAGGATTCATGGAGCATTATGTTACTGATTACAATGGTATATTCTGGGAGAAAGCTGACAACCAAAATGTGGAGTTGAGATATGCAAACTTCTGTACATGGTTTCTTGAGCTGGCAGGTTCTCTTGTCTCCAAACTGTTTGCACTCATCTCCATCTTTTCTCAGTTTTTCTGCTTCTCTCCCTGTAGATTTGCCATTAGCTCCAGTGAAGGTTGTTAGTGAGGTCCTGGGGAATGTCTGCCTTGTCTACTGTTTGCTGTAGTGAAAACCATGGTCCTTATATCTATTAAAAAAATGCTTGAAATATTAGGAGTCTTTTCACTTCATGATGAACAGTGCTCTAAATTTCTCATGCTATTCAGGAGTACACTCTTATTTAAATAAGCATATTTAATGAGATGTTGACTGGTTCTTCCAAATTTGTGAAAAGAATAAAATATGCAGAATGATTACAGAGATTTGGGTATCATATTTCAAAGACATGCTTTTGGACATTGAAATACCAATTGAGAACTCAAGTAATTTCCTGATCATTGTTAACCTGAACTGTAGGAAATGATGAAGTTTGATTCATTAAATCTTTGTGATATTAAACCCTACACTTCATTCTGATATTAATCTTTAAAAGCCTACTTTATTGCATACTATTATTGCCTTACTAACACACTGATTTCTCAGCTTAGATATGTCATCTTCTTTATGTTTTGCTTAGAACTCTATAATTTTTGTAAGGATTACTCTACTTTTTTTTCTAGCTCTATAGAGCCAGAACAGAATGATTTCTTCCCAGTAACAAAGGTAATACGGTACACCATGGTTTCCAAACTCTGCTTTTCATGCAGTTTACATGTTCATATGTTTTAGAGTTACAAAAGGTGTAATGAGTTTTCTAGTGGAGCATAAATTATAAAAGTTTATGAATAGTGATAAAAGGAGGATCCAACAAAATGAAAAACATCAGCATAGAATGCCCATACTCATTTTTGTCATTTACTTCTATATTTTATTGGTTTTTATAAAATTATGAATATTAATTCTGATCACTTTATATATGACAAAAATCATAAGAAATGTGTTGATGAAATTTAACAGCATCAAAGTAGAAATAGAAATACATCAAATTTTTAAAAAATGGTGAACGTAGCCTCATTAGCCATCTATAACAAATGACTTAATCATTATAATTCTTATTATAGAAACAAATCATATACATAAAGAATAATCATAATGAATTCAATTCCTATTGTAAATATTAAGAGTTAATAATAGAAAAATCCTATTTTTATGAAGAAGTAAATATCCATAAAGCTAATTATTATCTTTATATTCCAAAATTTTTATGAATTAAGCCATTGTTATAAGAAAGTTAAATATTAGCCCAGAAACAAGGTAATGGATGTATTTATTTCAAATTTTAAAAGTTTATAAAACTAAAACTTGATTTTGTCTTAACTATCTATTAGACAGCCCCTTGAAAGTGACTAACCTTAAACATGATAAACATATAACCTATTTTTACTTCAAGGGAAAAGTACTCAAAAGATAAAAATAATTCTATTTTAAATAAGTTAAATAATTTATACATGATACATTGTTTCTTTCCATGTTCTTATGTCATTTAGCTTTTGTTTTATTTTTGGCTTTTTTCATTTACCATAATCCCTTAGAGTTCCATCCATATCACTGACAGTAACATGAGTTTATAATTATTTGTGCATTGCTGAGTAGTATTCTGTGTATATGTACTAAATGTGGAATCTAGAAAAAATACGTGAAATACAGAAAAAAACATTATCAAAGACAATTTAAAAAACTAAGCCCTGAAAGCTGATCACAGCTCTACAACATTCAGTGGAGGGGGCAGAAAGGGAAGTGTGGGTCAGGAGGAGTGTACAGTGAACTTTGGTGAAGTATTACAGTTTCTTCAGTGAGGCAATGAGATGATGACTAGGAAGAAAATTCTAAATGTGAAAACACTGGCAAGGATTTGAAACAATGGTACTTCAATAACAATAAGGAATTAAAAAGTGAAAAAATAAGGTTTTTTGTCTTTTTTTGGTTATTGTGTTTTTAAAATATAACTTTGCCATCTGTGTGATTTTTTTTTCATTTAGAACAAATATTCTTTTTTAGAAATATAAATAATTTATTTATATATAAATTTCTTATCTTTGTGATCTCCAGGGTCCCCACCCTCACTGACCATTCCCACCCTGTCCTGCCCCCTTGCCCTGAGTTGTGTACTTTAATTTGGTTGTTAGCTTGTTTTGACTTAAAAACAATTATTCTTATTAAGTTTGAGGATAAAGCAATGGATAAGATGATGAGTAGTTATTCAATAATTCAGTTTCTGCAATAGTTATGTAGTTCAATATTGTTGAATATTTTATCCATTGAAGAAATATCTTATCAGGGAAAATCCAAAGCAGTGTAATAAGAAATATCACAATATTCTGCAAATAAGAATATTGAACATAAAGTTGGGGAACTTGTTTTTAGGGACTTTCAGGAAAAGAAAAAAAAAGGAGAAGGTAGAATAATTCTTCAGAATCAATAATGATATATATCTTTTAATACGTATTACTAATGTGATTGTGAGTTTAGAAATATTTCCATTAAAGTAGAAATGACAGCATGAGAATATAAGCAAAGGTTATAACATCCCAAGATTCAGCAACCTTGTCTAAAAGTAGATGATATAAAGTATTCTCAGGAAAGTGAAGTTTTCAAAGTTTTATAATTGAGACTGATGCAATTTAACAAAGTGTGGTAAATCTTTGGCCCTCTGATATCTTTTAAAATAAGAAAACATCGTGCTTAGCATTATCCTTTCATCATCATTTCACCCATACTGTTGCAAATGAAATAAGTTACATATAAAGTAGCTAAATTGATAGTCAGATAAAGGCAAGCTGGAAAACTAACCCTTGACCACTGACTACAGAACTGGGATATCAATGTGGAGAAGGGAAGCAGGAGGGGAAGGAACAGTAAAGAGGTATAACGATCTGTATAGATTGATTATGGTTGAGATGGTGGTGGATGCACTACATTGTTAAAACCTGATGAGGATAATCCAGTTTTATCTCAAATAATACATAAATAACAAAAAAGGAAGTTTTCATAGGAATTTTTCATTATGCAAGCTAAAAGATACACTAAAAGTTCATCTCCTTTTCTCTGGAAATATGGTGAAATAAATGATCTTCATAGTCTAGCCCCAGGGCTAGTTTCCTGTTCAACTTTTAACGCTGATAAGAGAGATGCTTTTGTCACTCTTGCTTTGGTCTGAAACTTCACAGGAGAGTCTGTATAAACTACAGATATTAAGCTTTAGTTTCCCAGGGTAGCCAGGTCTCCCACTAGAAGATACTTTGACAAACAGAAGGTATGTTGTCTATTCTCCTTTCTCTCTACCAGCCAATCTCACCAAGTGGGAGATTACAGATGCCGTATATAATACAGCAATAATTATACAACAAAATTATAGAGAATATTGCTATCTGTATTGAAGAGTTCATATGAGATATATTGTAGGGGAGTTTAAAAACTCAAATTAAGAATGTGGGGGATTTGTCTATTGCATGTATATATACAACCATAGTTTTGTTATTGCTGTTGTTGTTGTTTTTGCTTTTAAGGAATCTACTTTAACCTGCAATACCATAAGCATTATAAACAGGAACAACTTAATTTCGATTTTGTGAACAGCTAGTAGTTAATCTATATATTTTGTAATGTATATTATGGTCATATATATATAATGCTCATTTTTATATAGAGTCTCAAAATGAATTTATTTTCTCAAGAATGCCCAAATGAAATTATTTAGACACTTAGAGTCAATAAAAGCCTTTTAATTTTTATAAAAATCAGAATTAAGTAGTATCCATAGAATCCTTGGAATCTTTATTCCAACCAAAATAAAAAAAAAATTAAGAGAACTAAATATTGCCATTAAAGTTATTTTCTGTTTAATGAATTATGTTAAATGTCTTGTGAGAAGGCTTAGAAATAATAATGCTATGTGTCTAAATAATAGAATAAATAATTAATATATTACTGAGAGTATACATTAACTTGGATGAATATTTTCTATGCACTATATCTTATGAATTTATATTCACATTTATAAGTAACTGATATTCTAAATACTAGCTAACAATTAATGATCATGCATTGAAGGTTTTTAGTCAGAATTAATTCCAGAATCCATTCACTGCAAAACCATTAAGTATGATATTAAATTATATTATCTATTGTAGTATGATTGTTTACACAACTAAGCATCTTTCACTATTTGGATAATCATAGGATACTTCTGGAAGTTTGAATCAACAGTTTTGTCCACTAACTGACATTATTTTGTTTACTTTGTGCTTTTTATTTTAGCCAGTCATTGGCTACTTTCTTATATAAAATAAGTATTCTCTGAGACTCTTTATCTTGTTATCAGTATTATTTGCAATTTCAATAAACTTATTTATCATGTATTGATTTTCATATATAGAACATTTCTTAAAATATAGTGAGTCTCAGAACTTTATATTTGAGGAAATTATCATTGGTAAACTTTCATCCCATTTAAATGATAAGCATATTACTGAGTGCAAGTAATTCACTGCAAGAAATTAATACATTTGCTAACATGAGTGTTCATTCTTTCATCAAAAAAGATTTTAATATTACCCTAAAGCTGACACATCATTTTTTCCTAATGCAGCTCTTTACTTTATCACAATTATTCTAATATTTTCAAAACATTTCCCTAGATTCCAACTTTGATTTAGCAAGGAAATTATTTAAGAGATTTATTCCCCTATTTTTTGTTCCTTTCTCCAATCAGTAACAGTGTCAAATCTAAAATATCTTAAAACTCTTCAACCATGCAACAATTGTCCACATTCCAAGGAAATTATAATCAGACTATCTGTTGTCCAATTGCATCATTAATATGAAAATCCAATCACACTCCACCCACATTGACTGCTCTGTGGATCTGGTCTTTACATGCACCATTTATTAATATTTTAACAAAAGTGATCAGTGAGCATTGTCCCTGCTCTTACTCAGCTGCAGAAATGAATAACGGAAGATAGAACAAACTGAATCTGGAGCAAAGATTATACCAAACCAAAGGTAAGGGCACTGGAAGTGCCTTTTCAGTAACAGCATGCAAATACCCTTTGTAGAATTAAGCCAAAATACTTCTCTGAGTCCTTAAGGGTATGAGAAGCACTACCCTTGCAAAGGTGAAACATTTAGTTGACGCTGGCGGTGTCACTGTTATGGATGCATGATTGGGGTGTCGGCATGGGCAAAGAGTAGGGAATAAGCTCATATAGCTTTTACTTTGTATTGTTGTCAATATTAGTTTGGCATTATAATACGAAATGTGAGGACTAATTTTATCCTGCATTGTTGGAAGTTGTAGAATTTATCCAACAATTCATGAAATATTATATTTACTGAAAATACAATGCATATTCTGGTGAAAAGATGACAGTGGGAGATGCTTGTTTGAGATCCACACTTTTATTATGATTCTCTGTACAGGTGGGTTCTCTTGTCTATAAACTGTCAATTCCCGTCTCTATCATTTCTCAATATTTCCACTTCTCTTCCTCCAGATTTGCCATTATCTCCAGGGAAGATGACTGCTGAGATCTTGGGGATCATCTGCATTGTCTTAGCGTGCATTGCAATAAAAATCCTTGTTTTTATTCTCGTAAGAAAAAAATTGAAAGATTATTAGCGACAAAGTTTTCACTTTCTGATTACCAGTGTTCTAAGTAATTCAAATAAAGGGATATGCATTTACTGTAGTGTATAGATTTAATTGGGTGCTGAACAGTTATTCTGAATTTGCGAAAAGTATATATATATATATATATATATATATATATATATATATACTTTATTATATATATTATATATATATAATTGGAGAGAGTATTTTATATACATTCAGATAATCTGATTCACAGACATTTTAAGAGACAGTATACTGAAAAATAAATTTTTGCCAGTTGTTAGCTACATATTATAGCAGATGGTGAAATCTGACTCTTAGCTTTTGTGATTTACCCCCCAATGCTGAGTTGTTTTGTTAATTTTCTTGTAAAAGTCAATTTTATTAGGAATTATGTTTGTTTGTTTTATATTCTTTTATATATGAATATGTATATTATAACAAAATGAACTTTTGAATTGCAGGATTACATGACACTGATAAAACAATAAATATCTAGAAATGGTGATTGTTATACTACAAACATAAATGAATTTTTGTTATAAAGTGTTTTGAGATAAATCATATTATCATATATTAATTTTATATAAATGAATACTGTTAATTTTTATTATGTAACTAACTTCAAAATACAGAATATTTTCATGATAATAAAGATTCTTCACATTGCTTTGTTTTATAATATACTTCCATTTCCTCTAACTCATGGCAAGCACTAAAGTGTTTTCTGTGTCTTTTATTTTATTTCTAAACCTATTATTTGAGAATTTTCAATGTAATGAACAATGTAAAAGTTAATACCTTCCATTTTGTTGCTGAATCTATTCACTTATTCAGATTTCCTACTTTTGCATATTTGTTTCAAGTGTGTGCAATAACTCACTAAAGTTGTGTAATACCTATGGTTTTGTTTTTCTTATACAAGATTAAGTGGTCAGGGGGGAGGTGGTGGGCGACCCCTGGGTATTAAAATGATGTGAAATATTTATATATATACAAATAAATTATTAAAAATAAGGTGACAATCTTAAGATTAGGTAAATAAGTTAAGTATACAGGCCTAGAAATGATAGCAGCAAATGCATAAAATATACAACCATGTACTAAACAAAGAGGGTGAAAGCATGTATACTTAAAATTATATAATCCTAATATCATACATCAGAAGGTGCACAGACCCATAGAATATATCCTGTGCACATAATTGCAAATCTAAATATTGTTAAAATGTCCATACTACTAAATGATATTTACAAATAAAAAAAATCTCTATCTCAACCCCAATGTCAAATATTACAGGAATAAAAAAAAACAAAAAAACATTCATTTATTTCACATAGAATTATTAATTACTTTTATAACCTTACCAACATACATTTCCAAATTCATAATATTATCACATTGTTTGATATCTATTTACTTAGAACATTATATTTTTATAAGATTTTCTTAATTTTTCTAGGTGCTACAATGCTGGAGCAAAATGATTTTTCCCCAGAATAGAATGATTTCTCTCTGGTGACAAATATTAATAAAGATACACCATGACTTCAAAAATTCTAATATTAGTATGTTTGTTTTGTATATATTATTCTATAAATATGGTAATAAGATTTTTTGTAGAATATATAAGAAAAATTCTCTATATAAAAATATATAAGAAAAACACAAAGATACAAATAGTATAATACGATATTTGGTTTAACATGGTTCAAGAATTTGTATTTCTAAGTAAACTAATTTAGTTTAAGTAAACTAAATTAGTTTACTTAGAAATATAATTTACTTATATAAAACCATGCTTTTATATAATTAATTATATATGCAATATGTATAACTATATATATTATATAGTATTTATGATATATAACATATGTCATATGTATCTGCATTATACCTGTATATATCATATGTATAATATGTAATTATATAATGTACATAATTCACATATAATTATATATAGTATATGATTCATATGTATAATTTTATATATTTAATCATATCTAAATCATGTATGTTTCATATAATATATAATAAGATAATATATAATTTATATAGTTGTATATTTATATAATTCAGATATATAATTATTTGTATTATATAGTCAATATACACAATTCACAAATATATAATTCATTATAGATATACATGGTTTAGGAAAACAAATTACCTTGCTTAGAAATACAAATTAATTTTTGAATCATGTTAAATCAAATATTTTAGCATATTATTTGTATCTTTGTGTTTTTGAGAATTTTTTCTTTAAATTTCCAATACCTGATTATTTTTTAGGTAGAATTAATTTAGCCCATGTTCAAATCCTATGTAATACACCTAAATTTGAATTAAGAAATGATGTTGCTTTGTTTTAAAGGAAATATTAATTTTCATAAGATTTTCTTTATTTTTTCCTGGGTATTAAAATATTGAGCAGAATAAATCATCCCCAATAAAATTAAGCCAGAAAGTACATAACATTGCATAAAGACTCTGGGGTGACCTAAAAAAAACATACAGATGGGCTGACATAACAACTGAGTTTGACTCCCACTGTGA
>PVHY01004912.1:0-15021 GCA_004024945.1 Uropsilus gracilis
GGCAAAGTAAGGAATTGCTTTAGGAAAAGTTATGTTAGATACACCTAGGAAAAAGCTATAATCTGTTAATATGTTAATTGCATAAACTCATAGAATGCTGATTGCCAAAAACACTATATATATCCATAAAAATCTCAAATAAATCGCAGCAGATTCACCACCCCTTGAGTGTGTGCGTCTGTTCGCCATTTTCGCCGGCTCCTGTGTCTTTCCTGCCCAGCTGAGCCCTGGTCCTCCGGCCTGCGCCTTCGCCCGGCCGGTCCGTAGCACCTCAGCATGTACTAAACTACACAGATGCAGACCATCAAACCCACATGAATAGAGTTTCCACACAAAAGTCAAAAGGGCAACACTCAGAGTGGTAGGAGAGGGACAGAGAGAGCTCTTGCCAGGAAAGAAAATGTACTCAGGGACAATAAAATGCAATTGTTGCATTCATTCCCAAAGAGCTTGTTTATTTTCATTACTATTTTAAATGCCATGCAGTTTTAGAAGTAACAACGTTTAGCTGAAACTTAGAAGTGCAGGCACTGATACAGCAGACCTGTGGGGACAGTCCACAGGGGATATTCCTGGTGTAGCAAAGGTGTACCCCAGGAAGTTGCGAAGACCATGATCCACAATGGCCTAAGACATCACTTCCATGAGCCCAGTAGAATGCATATGATATTAATATTTTTGTCTTACGTATACTCATATTTGTTCTATTCTCTTATTCTAATAAATAGTTAACTACAAATCAACATTTTGCTATGGCCTTCCTCATCTTCATGCTTTGAATTTTTCTGTCATCTTACATTACTAAGTAGGGTCTTCAATAAATGTGGAATGTTTCAGTGTTTCAAAACAAGCATCCTTGACTTAAGGAAGTACATACAATAATTCTCCATTAAGAATCAGTCTCTAGGTAGGTTTTGATAGTCTTTTTTTTTTTTTCAGGTTAGATTACCATTGGATAGTTCTTTTTTTTTAAGCTTTATTTCTTTTATTGACTGTACATACATATATACGTATCTGTGTTTATATATGTGTGTATATATGTGTGTATATACATGTGTATATTACATTATTGTCTACCCCAAGGTTCCCATTACATTTTCACCCTTGAACAATCTTAATCTTTTGTGCCCTCCCCCCCACATTTCTTCCTCCTCTTCCTCTCTCATTCTGTGTTTCAGTTCTAGATTTTTGGTAGTTCTATGTTTTTCTTATCTGTTTGTTTTTCCTAAATTCCTCATATAAGTGAGACCATTCCATATTTCTCTTTTTCTTTCTGGCTTATTTCCTCTAAGATGATATATAGTCTCTGCTCATGGATTGGAAGAATCAACAGGTTTTGATAGTCTTTATGAGAATAAAAATGCTTTCTTCTATTGCTAGATTGCTAGCAATTGACTGCTGTTTAGATTAACCTAACTAAGTATTGTATTTTGTCAAATGACTCTTCTTCTTCAGCGGAATTGCTGTATGATTTTTCTTTTTTAATTCATTAATTAGAAAATTACTTTTATAAATTTCCTAATGTGAAGCCACTCTTGGCATTCCTATGATAAAGTCAATTATATCTGTAATACATATTTTCTCTGTATGCTGCTGATTTTGGCTTGATAATATTTTAGGCTTTTTGCATCAAGCCCACAAAAAATGTGATATGATTATAAACAAGTTAGCAATACAAAAACCTGTATTTTACTGTTTGTGTGTATTGCTGGCTGACTACAAGGTTTGTATGGAAACATATACTCAACAGTCATTCAGAAGATACTTTTGATATTGATAATGAAAATAATAGATTTGACAGTGTATTTTTTATATTAAAAATGTGACCTTATTGCTAAGTTTTGGAAGATAAGGGACTGGTATTACAGAGTCCATCACAGGCAATCTAACTATAACCACTCTGCATGTCTCTAAATAATACTTATGTAGTCAACAGAGAATAAAAATATTTTCACAGCAAGATAATATTTCCAAGGTTCTGAAATAGCATATTAGAAATTATTTGGAGGATTGGTATGTCTTTGTTCACAGAGTAGAATTTCCTCACTTTAAATAGAATAGCCTTGCTCTCCAAGAACACATTTCACTGAGAGTTCCTAATGCCACAGTGGAAATTCAAAGGGACAGGTAATTGATAGTTTCCTCAATTCAGTGTGTCACTTGTTACCACAATAATTACACTCACTGTCCTCTTTATATTCTTTGTCTTTCATCTTGCCTCAAACATCAGAATTCATATTTGTTTCTCAAACTGATTTTATATAGGGACTACAATAAAGTTCATCTCATTTTAAGGTCTAGGATATTATACTTACTTTGATATAAGCCTTTCTCCATATTTCTTTGATTTAATCAGGATTTAATATTATTATTCTGTCACCACTTTCTGTACTATGTTTCATGATATCCTTTTATGATTTGCTTTCTTCTACCAAAAAGATAGGCAATGCATCAAAAATCAATAATATAAAATGATAAAGCAATGAAAAAGATGATAAACAACTAAAAACTGAAGAAACCTGTAAGGTAAAAAATAAATTTTTATCTATAGACTGCACAGTAATATAGGTTGAGAATTTTTTTTTACAAGTAACAATGACACTGAAATTAAGAAATAGCAACAAAAGCAAAAGAATAAAATGGCCATGAAATTTTATCTTTTATGAAAGAAGAGAATTCCTCACATTAATGTTTTTTTCAGCATATATTTTTTTATCCTTCAGTTTATCTGAGAATTACAGAAGCTGTCAAGTAAATGGCTTCCATTATATTTAAAATAGAAGGGGAAAAGTATGGCAGGAACATGTCTTATGTTTTTCCTTTGATGAAATGGCGTAAACATGGAGCTATCACTGAACATGACACATGAAGAATGTCATTTAAACTCTTGTACTGAAACAATGGGAAAGATCACAAATGAGATGTATGGATTGATTTTGTTCATTTCTGAGGAACCATGTGAAGGCACATGCTTTATTGTAGTATTTGTCCTGATCTACAGCTGTGGATAATGTATTTTCAAGAGTCTTGTACTTGATCTATCTAGGTATATATTTCACTATAGAACAGCTTGGTTCTGGATGCTAATAATCCACATTTCCGTCACTGATACGTTTTACTAGTTACTTACCCAACATATACACATATACCTGTTTGTGATTCTAGGGGAGAACAGGAAGAATAATTCTATTGAGTTGCAAGTAAAATATAAAATGGTTTCAAAATATTGAAGACAGTTTGACATACCCCAAGAGATTATTCATTTTAAAGAATCAGCTAATGTTGAAGTTACTTCTTTTACTTTTTGCCCATCCAAAATAGCTTTGGGGTATTAACAGAACTTCAAGGGCAGTCTATGACAGAGAGCAAATAAAAGGATTTTGAAGGAATCTACACATTTAACATTGGCCTTCAAACTATACAAGAAATCAGAGATTAAGTGAAACTTTATCAGTTTGTTCTGTATCAGATTTTAATGAAATATTGGGGATGATAAAATAGTGAAAAACTTCTGACCTACAAAAAAACCTGCTTTTTTATTTATATATTTATTTATTTAGACTAGGTCTCGTTATTTTTGCCTGTGGAACTGCAGGCTCACGTTGCCTGGGGTAGCACAGACTCAATCAATCCCCAGCCTCAGCTTCCCATGTAGCTGGGATTACAGGAGTGCGCCACCACGCCCAGCTATATTTTTTTGGAACTAGATCTCACTACCTGCCCCGGTAGGACTCGAACCACCATCCGCAGCCCCGGCTGCAGCTTCCTAGGCTGCCACCTACAGGCATGCCCCACCATGCCCGGCCTGTACAAAGAAAACTGAAAGGTCAAACTTTATATTCCTTTTTGGTATTACACTTATAGTCAATCACCTGATTTTCATCACTATGTTAGTTGTTGCTTCTGACAACATATTACAAAGATCAGTGATAAGATAACTATACACATTCCTGATATGGTGACACCAAGCAAGTGCCATCCACTCCTAGACAGATGGAAGAGTGAGGAAAAATCCTTAATTAACTGAGCTAAAATCGAAGTTTGAGATTGTTCCGTAATTTACTAAGACATAATGAAGTTTAAAATAGAGCATAGGTTAATTTTTAGAAAAATAAAGAGTATTATTTTCTTTTTCACAGGTAAGTGCCCCCCTCCCACTCAAATTAATACCCACTGTACTTTCTTCTGACTTGTATCCTAGTATGGCATAACAAATCACTCTCAAAAGTGGCCACTTAAAATTATAAACATCAATTTCCTAAGTCTCCATGTTTCAGGAATTCCAGAGTGACTTAGCCGGGTAACTTAGCTGGGTAACTAGATCAGGGTCTAGAGGCTGCTGTAAATGAAGCTATGATGTCAGTCATCTGGATAACTGACTGGAGTTGGAGGCTCTGAGTCTAAGATGGTTCACTTAGTCCCTTCAAGTCAGCACTGGCTATTGGCAGGAGGCCTCTGATCTTTGCTTCCTGTACCTTTAAAAGAAGCTGCCGACTATCTACAATACACAGTGGTTGATTTCTTTTCAAGTGTAGAAGTCAAGAGCGCACAGGGTGTATCATTATTTCCATAATACCTACTTGATTAAACTTTTGGCCTTATTTAATAGGAAGGTAAGGATAATTGGGAAACCCTTTAAAGAATGGCTAATATAACGTGTTAGAGATATATATTGTTTAAGATGATTTCAAAAGAAACTATAAATATGGAAATGGTATTTCAAAAAATTTCATCCAAAAATGTCATACAACTCAACTAAAAGAAAACAAAAATTCCCATCACCTCTTTCCCCCAAAAATGGACAGAGGGGCTAAATAAACACTTCTACAAAGAATGTAGATGGCCGATAGTACATGACAAATGTACTATTTGTCATCAGAGGAAAGCAAATCAAGACCACAGTGAGATACCACCTCAAATTCGGTAAGAATGGCTCATATCAAAAAGACCAGAAACAAGTGATGATAAAGATGTAGAGAAAAAGGTGCCCTCATACACTCTTGGTGGGAATGCTGACTAACCCAGTCCTTTTGAAAAACAGTTTGGAAGTTTCTCAAAATACTGAAAATAGATCCATCCCTGTTTCAACCTGAAGAATGCAAAAAACTTAACTTGAAGGGATAGATGTACTTCTATCTGCAGTACTATTTTCAATAGCCAAGTGATGGAAGCAATTTAAGTGCACAAAGAGCGATGAATGAATGAAGAACTCTCTCTGTATGTCTCTTTCTCACTTACAAACACACTCTCATACACACTCAGTTACTATTCAGTGGTAGAAAAAAAATGAACTCTTGCCATCTTTGACAACATGAATGGAATTGGAGGAGATTATGTTAAGTAAATTAAGTCAGAAGGAGAAAGAAATATTGGATATTTTTGTTCATATGTGTAAAATAGATGGATGAACAAAACAATAATCAGACAAATCAAAACCAAAACAAACTCTTGAAATCTGTAAAAATAAGGCTAGCAGTGAGGGAGAGTGAATATGGAGAACAAAGGTAGGAGGGAGCATAATAGATTTTGATGGTAGGTGTGGCATGATAACCCACATCTGAAGAAATGAGATCTTATATTTCCGAATAAACCAATGCTACCTTAATAAAAATAAACAAGTCAAAGAATGCATGTTTAGACCAGCAGTCTGAAAACTCACTTTTGTATTATTTTCTTGTTTGAGCAACATCACCTGATAAAAATGATGAAAATTTCCATGGTACATAGTTCCCTTTTTCCACACCACAAGGTATTTCAAATCTATCGAATGCTAAAGCCCAAATTCCTTGCTGAAAGTTACACAGTATGTTAGCAAGGAATAAGGCTCCTGCTGAAATTATTTTATACACATGAAGTATTTCATCTCTATTTTGTTGTATTGCAAATGAGTCAATAAAATAAGAGGGCTTCCATCTTATTTATTATAAAAGGAAGAAAGGCAATAGTTCAATAGTTGCAACTAATTGTCAATGCTATAAAATATGGACTGTAAAGAAAGGTAAGGAAAGCAGGATAAAAAAAAGACGAACATCCTATAAGGCTTTCTCATTTACAAATGAGGAAACTACAACCTAGAAAACTTAATTGATGTATCTAAAAACACACAGCAGATTAACTCCACTTGTTAGAGACAATTTCGCAGACTTCTATTCTCTTAATTCATTTTGTATTTGTACAACAATAGGTCTATGGTATAAAGCAAAGGAGTTAAATCAGTTACTTATCTTGCAAACATAACAAGGTGATTGCTTGGTAGACTTCAACTACCTGTGATTTTTTTTAGAAATATAAATTTGATCAAAGAACTTTGCATTTGAAAACATCATATATCACTGGATGGATCTTTCTTACTCTGAAACTTTATCTGAAGGTGTTGCTTCAAATTAGGGAAACCTCTTGGCATGCTTAAGAAATTGCTACAGAATAAAATATTTCTGTTTCTTTTCCCTTTTATAGATGCTCTAATGTTTAATACAATTTTGAGTATGAAGAAAACTTCTTTCCTGTAGAAAGCACTAATCACAAAAACTAATTTCTTATGTGAAAAATTTTGATCAGATGAAACTGTTATCTGTTAGCTGCATGTCTCGTTGGTTGGCATTTTACAAGTCTGTTTTAGGTTGTTTTCCAAACTGCAGTGCGACACATTGTCTCTTTTCAGCTCTGTATTGTTTGCTTCACTTTAGTGTGCAAAACTTTTCTGATTGTCATAATTTTATCTTCATGCCACATTACTCCAGAAAACGTTCTTCCAGACAAACAATTGCTGTTAGAAGGGAGACTGTTTTTCTTGGATTTCAGTGAATGAAAACACCTTATAATAGTCTATGACTTGGTTTAGAAATGTTGCTGCTCCATAAGGACACCAAATTACCAAATACTAAATGGCAGCTCTTAGCTGCTAGGACAAGGTGGAAGAGGTCATTGGACTTAATAACTAGAGAATATGAAAATTAATGAGTTCTGCATATATATAACCACTGCAGTCATACCAAAGCAGCTGAATTTCTTTATGAAATCAAACACTTGCCGAACTTATGTTGATTATCTTCTGTTAATGAACATGAAGGAGGCTACTACTGAAACTGAAGCTTGAGTTTAGATTTCAGGGATGAAATTCTACATTTCACCTTTTCTAATCTTCAACTTTTATGCTAAATGTATTAAATATATGAAGAAAATGCTCACTAATAGGGTTTCTCTACAATTGGCTTTGAAGCATGAGTAAGGCCAAGAGATTTAAATACATCTCAGTCTACATCAACAACTATGAGCTTCCAACCCGCTAGAAGCCAATTCAATACCTACTAGTGCCAATGTCAAGAAAACAAGGAAAAACTTTTAAAAATGCATGTTGCTATCACCAACGCTCATAGTTTGAGCTGTTGAACTGTTAGAAGGCAGTCAATGAGCTGAAAGGGAGCAAAAGAGAGAGACCCTGGCTTCTTCCTATGGGGGAAAGAATCTAGTACAGCTCCCTCTGTAGGGTGGGTCAAGAGTCCTGCCCAGCGGGCATTCCTGTTGGAGAATAGAAAGCCCAGAATACAGGAAACAAAAGTGTAAATCTTCCTGAGAAAACTACCATAAGAAGAAAATACGGATCACTGATGCTCATCTGCTCTCAATGCAATGACTTCCACTGACTAGTGACCAATAAAAGTCAGGATCAGGAAAAAAAAAATCCTCTCTGGTAAAGAAGTTAAGCTGCCACCATTGATGTTTCCTTCTATATTCCTCTAACTAGGGTAAAACACTTGCTTAGCAATTTTGTTTTCCTTTGAGCAGAAGCTAAGACAAAGAGAGAAGCATTCCCTCTTCCTATCAGGCATCAATTTGCCTTTTAATGAATTTGGAATCATTACAATTCAAGACAAAGGCTGCCACCACCATCACTACTTAACTGAAAAACAAACAAACAAACAAAAAAATAGTGGTAATAATTTGTCACCTAAAAACCTCACTTCCCTCTGAAATAATCTGCGTGTCATTCCTCTCTATCTGTAAGTGACACATTCTTTCTTCCTATAGGTTTCCCCAAGAATTCTCTGCACCAATATTTCCAGTATTTGAGAGTTTTCCCATTTTCCTAAGGAACAGAAGGAATATAGAAGAAAGGGTCTAAAATTAGTTTTGCAATGCAAAATTTGTGTACCTGGGGTGAACTATTAACTTCAGGAGCTGTGGAACATTTCTATATCCACCTGAGAGTTCCTAAGACTGACTTCTGCCCCGATCCTTTAAGTGTGATCCAGTTTTTCAGTTGAGAACCTCTCTAACTATTTTATCATTCCCCTGCTGACTCAAAGGAAGAAACTTTTTAATCCCTTGGTGTTGTTGACTGGAACTTGTGCAAAGACTGATGGTTGGGTTTTCTAGTGGGAACTATGTCTTACAGGAAATACATGATCACTCCTTTAGTATTAGGCCCAAGTTTGCTGTTCCCCTATGTAGTGCCAGGTGTACTATGGACTAGGTCCTTTTTGGTCCAACTGTCCATTGGAATTAGCCCTGTTGGCTCCAGCTCATAGGTTTCCAGCTTCCTCTTCATTTCTACTGGTTTGGCATTGAAGTTACAGTATGCCTACTGTTTAAACATTAAAGTCATGGGCAGCCTAAAAGATGACAGACCATCACATTGCAAATAAATCAACAACATCAGATAAAAGGCATTGGTTTTAATTACGCAATGCTTCTAGTTGAAAGCAAAGTGTCTAAAAAATGTGTAAGGTTTGAAGGACAAGTTGTTCTCTCCAAGAGGAATGTCTTTGCTCCATTTTAACAGCACAATTAAGTATTTCTGTTCAGCCTAACCTTATCTGTTACTGTCTTTTAACAAACATCTCTTATATATCTTTATTGTTTTACTCAACCTATCATAACTACTGGATTAAAGTCTATTTCTCAATTTTGATACAAATTTCATAAAAACTAGGACCTTATTATTTATTATCTTTGCACAGTCAGTATCTAACATTATGCTTGGGATACACTGAATCTTTAATAATGTAGCATTACTGGATGGGTGCGGGGTGGAGGTGGTGAATGGATAGAAGGACAGATGGATGTATGAATACAACCTACAAATTCTAGGTATAATGGCATATAAATATAAGCAATCATTACATGTCCATTTCAAAGTATCATAGTACTTTACTTTGGGAGATCTTTGACTAATCTCAGTTTATAGGGAGATATGTCAGTTCTAAGACAGGTTTTTCTTCCACCTCACCTGCAAGGTGAGGCAGCATCTCCCAATTCTTCTTGACTACCAGGCACCTAGATATGGTTGTCATGCCAGTCTGGGGCATCCAAAGTAGTAGGTTGAATGTCAGGGGTTGGAAGGAAACTGTGCAAAGGATAGAGGATGTGTTTAAAGATATATGATATTACCAATGCTCCTTAGAGCACTAAGACAGTAATATAAGCAAAATCAACATCAACATCTATTTTGAGTAGAAAAAATTTTTTAGGAGAGAGAATCAGAAAAGTTTTAGGGATACTTTTTTTCAATTTAATATGCTTAATGATTTCCTTTACAAGGAATCCATGAGTGTTAGATCACAGTGTTATATCATTTTATCTATGTCTAGAGAAATCTAAAATAGCGCTTTCAATAAGGAAATAAAAACTAAGAGAAAATGTTACATAGATTTAATTGATAGCTTTTTGTTCTTTCTGAGAAATTTGTAAAATAATGGTCATTCTTATAGTTAATAATATTTTATTCATGAAATTCAGGGTACTTGCTGTAAAATTAGTGATATCCCCCCACTCTTTTGGGAAACAAATGGGGTTAGACACTGTAACTGTTATCTCATTTACTGAGGTAAAGGCACAGGGAGAAATGCATGTACCTTTCTCAGAAAGATAAATTTCACATTGGAGTCATAAGTAGTACACAGGATGCTTGCAGATTCCAGGGAGCACTTTCTCTGTTCAAACTGAGGTTTTGTTATTGTTTAATGTTGCTGCTGAAGAAGAGAGAGACCCAGCCCAAAGAAGCCACATTTAAAAAGGGTCAATCACTGTTTTTGACTACACTGCTAATGAGGTTGACTCAACCACACTCCCCATCCCAAAGGAACATAAGAAAATGGGACAAAAAGGCCCTACTGGCACATACCTAACTTTGAGGCAAGCAATAATTTGTTGCCAAAACCCATTTCTTTTCATAAGAATGTAGTTACTCCACATCACAGACAACCAAATATAAAAAGAAAATAACAACAAAGGGATGTCCTATTGGGTAGAGAGCTTAAACCACTAACAAGGAGGCCCTTTTGGTAGTCAGTCTCCTAAGTCTCTAAGTTTCTCTGGATAATGAACTTTCTACTTTGCTTCTTCTGCTAATGAACAAAAATTGGGCTTCAACCAAGTGGTCACCACCGTAATACTTTGGTAAGGGCCAAAAACACATGCATACCAGATTTACTATCTCTAAATTTTCTTCACTGCTCTCTACCTAGGTGGGACCTTCCCTCCTTCTCTCCTGACATACACACATACACACACATAGATTTTAATTTCCTCTCATCTTCCACTTAGTTTCTAAGCAAACAGTAGAAAGCATTGTCTGCAGGGTAATGCTGGCCTTTGACTGAACATGTTCCACAGATGGCACATTTGATGTGCCATTTGATGGCACACCAAGCACCAGGTCTTGGATATAACATGGGCAGGACACAGTCCTGTTACCACCCTCCAAAGAGAAGAAATAGCTGACTAGAGGAGAAAATAAAAGGCTCCCTCCTCTATGGACATGCCCAGTGTGCAATCACAGCAAAGTCTGTAATTTCCAGCAGTATCCTTGAAGTCCTGCCTTCTTATATGCTCATGGTAGATTGCAAAAAAAAAAATGCTGATTTACCACCTTTCTTGGCAAGTTGCTTCTGGAAATGTTCTTCCTACTCCACCCAATGCTCAATAAAAACCTGGTGTCCAAAAAGGGTGACAGACTCTTCTCTAAATTCTGTATTTGTTCCAGAAAGAGAAAAAACAACAGTATTTGTTATTTGGAGGGGGGGGGGAGGGAGTGAGGAGGAGTCTAATAAAGAAAGCAAGAAAGAAAAGAAAATATTCACTATTCCAGGAATGCCAAGTCCCAAAGCTTCCAAACGCTCTAGCAGCATTCTGCAAGATTTGTAGACTGACTCTATAGCACCGTGACCTTTGCTAAGGTATGCAGCTATGCTTCTGAATTACATAAACATACAACTTTGTTGTTTTAGAGAGAAGCAGCTACATATACCACTTTAATTTTTCTAACTTACTATCTCTTGTTGTGAAAAACATTCCACATTCCATGCTGGGAGATTGGATACTATCCTGTGCAGGTCACACAGGCAGCTGCTGTGAGCCAAGGGGAGAGCGTGTGGAGGCCGTGAGGTAGCGTCTCGTCTGAAGGAAATGAAGTACATGTGAAGGGCTTATTAAAAGCTTCATGCTTGAAAAATCCATAGTAAAGGCGAGTCTTGGGAAGCTGACAGTTTCCCTTTTCCTGGTCATGTTAACTTTATAGTTGGAAATGTGAGTGCATTTTTGACATTTGTGTGGACACATAAAAACAGAGTGCGAAGCATGAAGGCTAGTTTTCATTGAAATAAACATGACAGAATGAAATGACTGAAATAGGCACTTTATTGGTGACTGAGGTGCAGTCATCTTTTGTGGGGCTCCTGCACACCACCTCCCCACAGCGACAGTAAATGAAAAAGCAAAGGAACACCATACATGAAGGTCATAGCTTTCTTAAACTGTCTAACAAAATGACTCCAGAAATTTTGACAAGGTGATTAAGTACATTATATTCAGCAGCCACAAGACAGCTAATTGTGCCCCCCAAATTTAATTTTTTTAAACTCAGCTGGGTTTATTTTCAAAGTTTTAGGGATAAAATTTTACATTGAAAATTTAGTAAATCACACACATTTCAAAATTCAGAAGGTATAAATAGTATAGGCTGAAATATAGGTTTTTTCCAACCCTCTCCCCAGCTTTCTAGAAGCAACCTTTGTTGTTATCTTTATATTTATATGGCTATTTTGCTACTGTTCACTCAAAGATGTTTAGTTAAAAAAAAAACTGAATGAATTTGGCAGCATGGATAATTTTTAAAAACAATCTGGACAAAAGAATTACTTACCAGGCTCAAATATATTTTTAAAATACTAGCATATTATTGAATGATTCTTCCACCTAAAGTTGATTATTTAAATATGTAGGTACATCTATTATCAACATGAGATTTTTCAACATGAGATTTTTTCTACTCTTATTTTCCATAGGATTCTTCCTTTCCATGAATAAACTTTTATCACTTGTTCCACTGCATTATCATCTTTATACATTCTTACTGATGTTCATCATTTTAACCTTTGAAATTCTTAACCTTTCTTTGAAAATCTTAAAAACAGCTTTTAAGGATGTCAAGATAGATATTACGAAATCCTGATAAAAAAAAAACTGGCCAATAGAAATCAAGTCACTTACCTTTGGCTAGCCAAGGCTAAGCATTGCAAGTTGAAATTATACTGTAGAAAAAGTACCTGCCTAGGATTTAAGTGGACTGCAGTCTAGTCACTCTTATTGGTTTAGCATCCAGATCTCAAGTCTACAGATAAAATCATAAGTGAAGATTTTCTGCTTAAACACCCTGTTTCCTGTGTGACACTTTGCAGTATCTTGTCCATATGTATCTAGTCCCTAAAATCTCAAACTGACCAGTGCAAAAAAACAACAACTCATTTTCAAATTAAAATGAAAAAGGTAAGCACGTTTAAATTGAAATTTGCTGTGTGTCAGGGATTGGATCTTTGTGGCTCCCCCTCCCAAATCAAATGCTGAAGCTCTAACCTTCAATATGATGGCACTTGGAAGTGGGACATTTGAGAGGTAATTAGGTTTAGAGGACGTCATGAGAGTGTGGCCTCCAGTGGGGCCAGTGATCTTGTAAAAAGAGGAAGGGCCCAGAGCTTTCTCTTTGCAGCTTGTGAAGACGCAGTGAGAAGATGGCAATCTATAAAACACGAATCTGGCCCTTACCAGAAATTGACCATGATTTGTCTTGAACTTGCCATGCTTCCACATGCTTCTCCCAGTGTGAGAAATTTCTGTTGTTTAAGAAATAAGTCACCCAGTTGAGGGTATTTAATTATGGCAGCCAAGCTGACTAAGAGAGTATGCATTTCCTCATTTCTTGACAGTAAAGAGTTTAACAACTCAAAAGATATTATTTCAAGTGAGATTAATAGTTCTTCAATTTAATTATATAGGCCCTGTCAGCATTAGTGACTCAGGAGTGCATGTTCCACCCTGAATATCGGGCAGGCCCTATTACGGGTAATGATGCTCTCCACCAGGCACAAGTCCAGCCACTGGATCCTGCTGGAACTCACTGAAAACTAAGAGCTGGAGTAGAACTATGACATCTGCCTAAACTCATCTTCACCTACTAGCCTGAATTCTTGATGATTGAACTGATTTGAATATCGAAGCAACTTCAAAAGAAGTTAGACATGAAAAGTATATAGTACAGGATTAAGTTTCTATAATGTTCAAGAATAGGGAAAACAAATCTAAGGAGGTAGAAGTCAAATACTGACTGCAGGAAGAGATGATGTGCAAGTGCTGAAAGGGGTGTAATGGAACTTTGTGGGATAATGGAAATAGTCTGTGTCTTGATCTGGATGATGATGACAAATATACTGTCACTGAGAGATTTCTTCGTCTCACTATAAGTATTGTATTCCCATATTTTAAAAACAAGGATACCTAGGTTGAAATTCATTTATCTTTAGTACTTTGAAAGGTTTTTGTTGTTGTGTTGTCTTCTAACATCCACATGTGAAGATAAGAAGTCTTGTGCCAGTCTTTTTTATTACTCTTTTCAAGTCAAAGTTTATTCTCTTTGGAGGTTTAACTATCTTTGCTTAAACTTTCCTGTTCTGAAATTCCTTATGAATGTCTCTAGGTAGGAATCTTTTCCCTATTCATCCTATTTGCCCCTTAGCAGCCTTTTCAGTTTTAATGTGCATGTCTTTCTTTATCTCTAGGACATTTTTTTCCTATTAATTTTTAAACAAATTTTTACCCCTTCCTTTCACTGAACTTCTTGAAACTCGTTAAGTTAAAAGATGAATTACTTCAGTTACGATTGTTTCTTATTTTCTTTAATTTTTCCTTCCCTTGGCCTTTTTTTATTTTGGTTCTATATTTTGTACATTTTTCTGCCTTATAACAATAATACTAGATTTCTGGGCACTCTGTTCTGAGTTCCTGATTTCTAGTTGTATGAATTTATTTTATGAATATAATATCTTCTCAAATCTTTCTAAGGGTACAGAAAGATTTTGTGAAATTCCATTTCTGTTTTCTGAATTAGGTCAATTTCTCTGATAACTAAGATCTTTCTCTTTCATGCCACTCATCTTCCTCATGAGTTTGAACCTTCCTAGTGGGTTCATATTTAAAATATATGTGTGACTTTCCTCTTTTTGTGCACAGAATAATTTGTTTTGATCCACTCTTTTGGTATGAGCTGGGTTGGAGGTTGGCTCTCCCTGAAAAATCTGTGTGAAAGGACAGAACATGTTGAGAGAGCAGCTATGTTCAAGCCATGTATGTTCAAGTCAAGCTATGTAACAAGTCAACATGGAGTTACATGACAGTTAAGGGGTTACCCAAATCCCAGAATGAGGAATGCCTTCTTCTGATGTTGAAAACATTCAAACAGGCCACGACTTTCCCTGATTTACTCCAAACCTTTATTGAAGCATCCTGGAGGTGATGATCATACTGTCTAGAGCTCTTCTGGGGTCAGGGTGCAAGAGAGGCTGCCAAGTACCATTCTTCAAACACTTCTCATTTATCTCTTTGCTTACTCCTTCTCTCTTATCACTACTGTGATTCTTTGTTGTTGTTGTGCAAATTTTTAATCTGGAGCCTTAAGAGGAACTAAAAATTAATGTGCATTTAAAAATGTATTCAATATTTCTCACCCAAGACACAAGGCAAGGACCATAC
>PVHY01004912.1:15121-88418 GCA_004024945.1 Uropsilus gracilis
ATTTTCATGTACCTGTTGGCCATTTGTATTTCTGCTTTGGAGAAGTGTCTTTTCAGTCCTCTCCATTTTTTGATTGGGCCTCTTGTTTTGCTTTTGTTTAATTGTGTGAATTTCTTTTAAAAACTTTTATTATCATAGTTTAGTTCAGTGCATGTTCAATTTACTTGAACTGAAATGTACTTTCTTTTACTTTTTTTCAAATGTAAATCAATTTAGAAAAAAACTAATTTTAAGTATAATAAGATTATGGATTTTACCAAACAAAATTCATTTACTAAAACATCCATTGACCCTTTAGTGTAGATGTTCCCAAATCTGTATTCTCAGCACTTTTCTATATTTGCATGTGCCTGCCAGTCATTTTCATTTCTTTTCCTACTTTCATCTCCTTGACATCATCCTAGGCTCATCCTCCGCTTCTTTATTCCCTCTTTACTTCCCTTTCCCCATCATGATGTCCCCTTGTTCTTTCTGAACATTTCAAAAGATTTTGACTTTGCTCTGTTCTCTCATAGTCAATGAGTCCTTCCTGTTCTTCTTTTCTATTTCATTCTATGTTTGGAGTAAATTCACACCTTTAGCTAGTCCCATGCCCAGAAATAAAGAGTAGAAAAATAACCTGTATATAGATTCCATTATTGCCAGGAGAAGGGCAAAGAATTACCACTTGACCCTCCTAGCCTTTCCCTTCACACACCCGTACATAGTTAATAACTTAACAGAAGTGGAAAATGGTATTGATTAAACCTTTAAGGGAAATAAATTGTATTTGTCACAGAGGAGAATTTAAAATTATTTTTAAGAGTTGATAGCCTAATGCTTATATTTTGAGATCTAAAATTAGTTTCAGGCCAGTAGACCGATTCCTATCTCTCAGACTCTGTGCAGCCATCTTGATGAAATCCCAACCCTATCTCATTTCTTTCCTTTCGCTATGTAAATAAGATAGTATGAGGGTATACAGTATCTAAATCATCATATTAGATAAAGGCAGACTCTTCTGAAAATTGAAGTATATGTGGGTAGAAATAACTCTCCAACTCCCTCAAATGTCATTATATTTGTGTGTTTTCATGCTGGTCTGGTGTTTGCATATTATATGTAATTGGAACCATATAAAATTTTTATTGAATTAAACTGTTGATAAACTTAGTTCAGTAATTTTTTTTGGGGGGGGGAGGGTTGGTTTTGCTTTTTGCTATGGCTCAATTTCTGATCTCTACTGATACATGATCCTAATGCTTGCACTTAGATACTTCTCAAATTCACCTTGCCTTTAAGCTTGTGTGTCCCTTGGCATTAATAAATTGATTAGCAACCCTCTGATCTATTGAGAGGACTTAGTCAGGATAGAGGAAAGCAGAGAGGTGTGGTAATGCAAGGAAGGGGGGGTGTTTATGTTCAGAGAGTTTTTGATATTAAACAGAAAGGCAATCACAGATGGTGCCTGATTACAATTGGATTACTGCCAACAACTCACAGGTAGATACAGGAAAAAACAAATGTGACACTCATGGGAACCTATTCTTAAGCTTCAGTGCCCTTCAAGATTATGCCCTGCATCACACACACACACACACACACACACACACATATATATATATATAGTGTACATGTAATTTATTTAAAGAATTCTTGTTATACCAAAACTTGTATGCATCGAATAGGTCATTGACCATAAAATATTTCCATCACAGAACATAGTAGTCTTTATTTCACAAAATGCTTTTTATAAAATAGAAAATTTTCTTATGAATTTAAAGTGTATTTACTTACAAAATTAATTTTCCATGCAGCTTTTTGTTCATTTAATGGCTCACAAATGTTTATCGATGACTGCCATACTGATTTTTACTAAAACACAGCCAATATAGAAGAAATATATATAAGTCAGGATGAGTCAAGATCTTAATAAATATGCTATTGTTTTCACTACAAAGGTGACAGTAACTCATTTGCAATCAGTAAAGGGTGCTGATTGATGACTGATATCTAACCTTGACAGCTTCATAACTCTGGAATTGCATTTGCATAGTCTATGATTTTCTAGCTTTACACTGCCTCTGTAAGTTCCTGGCAACCTGATGAAAATAAAAAAACACATGAAAAACTAATTTGTTCATTGTACATCAATGCCACCAGAGCAACTCATTTCTGTTGGACTTTGATGAACTTAAACTAAATAGTCTCAATTTGAAATAGGTTGGATTTCTTAAATACCGAAAAGAAAGGAAAGTCACTTCAAAAATGAACACGAGTACTAAGCTGTTCTCTCAAATTCATGGATGCCATATCTAAACAAAATAACACAACTCCCTTTCATTTCTGTGGAAAGCAAAACCATACTGTTATTTCAGGTAGGAGAAAGTTACCATTATTCTGTATAAGACTCTTCTAAGGTGAAGATCACAGGTCTAGAGTTCCAGAACTAGAACCAGACTGCTTAGTTTTAAATCTTGACTCTGTCACTATACTCTAGACTGAACACTATGCCTATATACTACAGCTACCCTTCAAATACCTGAAGAACTATGAAAAGAAAGTGGCACTGTAAAAGTAGACTGTAATACTTAAACCAATAAGTGAATGTTGGAAAATAGGATTAATTACATCTTAAGGTAAGAAAAAAGCTTTCAAGCATTGTGAAACTAAAAAACAAAGTGGACTACCTTATATAGTAGTGCTAGCCCCTTCGTAGCACTTACACATGAATAATTAATTTTTTATTCTAAAATGGAATTCTCATCAAATGTAACCTTCCAAAAATACTATTGAATTCAGCATCACTGTCTCTACCAAATCAATCATTCAACCAATCAATCTTGACTCTGCTTCTTATTATCAGGTATGTGACTTAGGACAAGTGTCTCAGTGTTTAAGACTGTGTCTCAGGTTCTTCTTCTTTTTTAAAATGAGAGATAAAATAATACCCATGTCTATGGTCACTTTAGGATTAAACAAGCTGAGACATATAGTGCTTGGGTGCGAGTGTAGTAGAGCAACAGCTTATTAAATGTTTGTTCCTGTCATTATGACAAATACCCATTCTAAGCCAGGTGTTTTGCATTGGTGACAGCAGTCAATTCCTCTAGGTGGACAGTGGATACTATTTTCCCTGATGAGAAAGTAGATTTCAGAATAGATTAGTCATTTTTAAAGATCACACAATGGGTAAATAGTTGATCTGCAATTCCTACCCAAGTCCGTCTAAGCCAGCTCTTTCCACTCGTGAAAAGTAAGCAATTTGCTAGCTTGCTAGCTTTTTCACGTTTCTATTAGTTGTCCTAATGTTCTATGAAAGGATCCTGGCCAGTCTGGTGTACACCTCAAAGATGCTCCGTTTGCCCTGTCTCCTTCGCAAGCAGAAACAGCCAGTGTAGTCAACCAGCATAGGGCAGTTGGCATGGCAGGGGGGCCAGGGGAAACCTGTGGTGATCAGAGGGCCTTGCTCTAGGTCACTTTTTCTTCCCTGTTATCAGACAGGCTCCCTGCAGTGGTCTCCAGTCAGGGTATATGATTTGCTTGTTCTTTCCCTTTCAAATGTTTTAATTTTTTCATACCATATTTAATATTTTATTGTTTCTTGTAGATGAAAGGAGAAAAGCTTGTTCTGAAAAAATATATAACTCCTCCTTCCACAGAAGAGATCTATCCTGGAGCAGTGTTCACAGCCAGTGCTGCCAACTTCAAAAATAAATGGTTCTGATATCTTCAGAAACCAGATTTTCATATTTGTTCTCTGAAGAGCGGTGGGTACATTTTTAATAAAGCTCTAGATGTGATAAATCGCTGGCTCAAAAATAGTAGGCAGAGGCTCAGCAGTGCAGTGGCTGGCCTAGCAACCATCAGGGTGAGTAATTTGCCTATATACACAGGAGCACCGAGGAAATCTTTGGTAAGGCTCAGCTTATTTTAGCTGGGTGACTTCATTCCCCTTATCAATCTGATCTTAGTAATGGTGTCATGCTTGCAATCTACTTCTGGCTGACTCTGGCACAAGTCTACAGATCTAAGCTCCAACCTAAAGCAGAAGGCAGACAGTATACTTTAGCACATTATTAACACAGCTTACATATATTTACTTGTGACAAGGTTTGAACCTTAGAGAATCTTCTAGTTTACTCATACACACAATGACTAATTTTTATGACTGATAGATACAGATGCCTTAACATCAAAAGCAATCTCTTGCTGCAATAGTTGAAGGTGTTCAAATGTGATTTGAAGCAAGTAAGAGGTAGGTGGAGTTAAGTAGACTACACAGCAAAATGTGGCAAAAAGTCTTCTTATTTTTCTATGAGCTCATCCATTACACATTTCTTATATTTTCAGCTCTCCACTGTAGGAGACATGAGCAGGTGATCTCAAAATGAGCCCTTTGGGGAAGGAGAAAAAACAAACAAGCAAACAAAAAAGCATGAAAAGAGAAACTCAGAGTCTGATAGCAAAGGTAGTCCAAAGATATAATTACAATAAATGATAAAGAGATTTCTAAATTGAAATAGAGAAGCAAGGAAAAAAGAGTCCCTTAGGTCAGTAAGTTTTGACTGAATGGTTGATTGAGCTTTCTGAACCCCAAGTGAAGTTCTCCAGGGTACTCCTTAATGTGGAGAAATGGAAGTGTGTCCATATACTAAGGACAGATTAAGGAAAGGGGAAGTGTGACATAGCCAGATAATATCTACTAATGGGTGTTATTCTGGCAAGCAGGTAAATGGGGAGGTACAAGGGCATTTGTTCTTCCTTTTAGGAGCACTGTTGAGGGAGTGCTGACCTCTTTTCTACCTAGTAGACATGACTACAGAAAAATAAAAACAAGAACCCTCATCTATTCCTTGCTATTGCTTCTGCCCCCTACACATCAATTGGTTGGAATCTGGGTATATCATGGGTTTAACAATCTTTCTAAGTACAAAATGCTGGAAGGAACTCCTCAGTTCCCATCTGAAAAAGAAAGATGTGCTGGATATTTTCTTTTGGTCTTCTAGTTTTATCCTCTAACTTCTCCCTTGATTCTTCTTATTGGAAGATTGAAATTTCATGGATTTCATCTATGGGCTCCTTATCCTATGGTTTCCAGTTGGGTTCAATTAATGAGTAGCACCAGAAGTACAGAAAACAAGTACAGAAGGGGTTGAGGCTATTCCTTGAGTCCTTCCCCTATATCACTTCTGTTTATATCCTTCAACTAATGGATCTGTTCCTCTCTGATCCATCTTGCAGGGAAAAGGATCAGCTTCAGAAGGATATTTTCCTACTCTCCCACTGTGAACAGGGAAGGAAGCAAAGATATATGTGGGTGGGAATGACAGGAAACTGACAGTTTTCACACAATGGCCTCTTTTCATTGCATACCTGTGAAAGATGGATGGAAATGTAACCCTGATCCAGAGAAGTGGGGAAGAAATCTTGGGGTACAAAAAAGGTTGGATTATAGTTGACTCAAAAGATGTGTAAATTTAAGATATTTTGAAAACTACATGAAATTAAAGAACAAGAATTTGTTGTTGAGCAAGCGCTCCATGAATAACACTTGTGCAGCAGTCAAAGTGAGAAGAGGAAAGGCAATCAGTTGGAGAGCTGTAAACATAGCAACTTACTAGTCGTAGCAAGTAAAAGGAGGACACTGAGAATTGAAGAACTAGAGAATTGACTGAATTGGCTAGAGTTTGACTGAAGCGATTTGCTACATGGTCATGATGAGACTACAGATGATGTGGGGATGACAGTTGAACAAACAAGAGAGTGGAGACGACAGAGATGAGAGAACAGCTCTAGTGGAAATAATGATTGAGGGAATGAGATAAGTACGAGTACGTAACTACAATCAGGAAGTGTGAGATTTGGGGAGAAAAAGAAGTATCTTATAATGACATGTTTTATAATATGATAATAAAAATAGAGCCAAGATCATAAAAGTTCACAACGACAAGAAATGAAAAGTGATTTTTACACAGAATGATAATAGGATAATTCGTCTCAATATTCAGCAGTTTTGAACAAATGAGGGGTGAATAGTTAATGGCAATAAGAGTAGAAGGTGGATGCTATTATCACCAAATGGATCTGTGCACAAAAAAGCAGAATGGTCTAAAAGCAATAATAGAAAGCAGAAGGCTATCTATGCTATCTCCTCAAATATGTTGGGAATGATCAGCTATCTCTCAATAAAGCCACCAGGGTAGCAGCATTTTCAATGACTATGTTTCAGCATAGGTGAGAATGAAAACATTAATAAAGCAATCAAGGAAAAGGAAAATTCCACTTGTGGTGGATATGTGGGCCAATGCAAAGGATTAGATGGAAAGGATTACGGAGAAGCTGAGTTGAAAGAGAGATAATCAAAGGGACATATATAATGTTATATAATGTTATATAATATAATATATATAATATAAATATATATGGACATATTTAAGCCCATAAACTTTGTAGAGGTGCAAGGTATACAATGGTTAGCTATAAGCAGTCTAAATGTCCTGCTTGTAGCAGTACCCATTTGCTGAGAGAAACAGGGAGAGGGAACATGCATGATGCTCTCTGGAAGAAGACAGACCAGATGTAGAATTGAATAACATTTGAGATATTCCTAATTCAGTGAGTAGGCAGGTATGGGAATTAATTTTTTTAATTGTTACCTCAATTATACTCAAATTCTTGAGTCAAAAAGACTTCTTTATATATATTAAAAATTGTTTAGGAACTTAAAACATTTTTTTTTGTTTATATGAGGTATATCTTCCTATGTACCATATTGGGAATACAAGCAAAATTTTAAAGTATTGGCTGACTATCATGTTATTGTATAGCAATAGCAAACCCATTTCTTATTAGCACATAACATTTTTAATGAAAATTTATTTGTTAAAAATATTTCAATATGAAACTATGCAGTTTAATAAACTATAAAGTCTTATTTTCTTCTATTTTATAATTGCAAGTTGTAGATGACTGGTAGATATGCAAATGCCCTTATTTAATCAAGGTTGAATGGGAAAAAACCTGATTTGTTTCCATTTGCAATTCATTTCAACATGTTTTACTGCATATAAATTTGAATTTAACTTATACTTAAACTTTTTGTAGTATCTGCCTATTTCCTCTTTGATGAGTATAACAAGATCTTCAATCAGTGTTCATGTTCATATCTTTATAAAAATTATGAATTTACTTTTTAAAAATCACTTTACCAAAGTATTGTATTTTTCTAAAACAGAAAAATTAGTGAAAGAGTGGAGTCAGTTTATATTTTAGCAAATTCTTTTAATGTCTGGCATAACAGAAGACAGTTGGTTGCCTCTATCTGCTTCTGCATGCATCTGCTGCAGATATGTTGTTTTAGATGAAGTATATGAAGAAAATCTGGCCTCACACAGATAAGCATTTGGAAGATGAAAGTGTTTTAATGTCCTTTTCAGATAATTGTAAATAGTCTCATTAATACTGCATCAAAACTTGCCAAGTTGTAGTTTCTTAAATGTTAGTTGCAACGTGGAATCTAAAATCATCTTAAAGAACTTTACATATTCTGCTAAATTAAAATTTCTTTAGTCCATATTTTACATTGAAAAGACATATGCATGATTTTCTAACATCACATATTGGTCATTCGGAAAATATTGGCATACTGAGTTACACAGATCTTATAAATGTTTATGTGTTGCATACTATATTTTTTAAATTGCATTGGTAATATCACCAACAGTCTCAAAAAAAGTTTTCAGTTACAGGAAGCTGTCAAACTTATAGGTGGATATATTTCCGAGGTTCTAGCTTTCACTGGAAAGCTTGAATTTTATCATTAGCAACAAAACAGTCGAGTTGTTTCCTGACTCATCTTTAGTATTTGCCAAATACCAAACCTAAATAACCACATTTTGCTCATCAGTCTTTCTTTCAAGTAAAAATGACATTTCATATAAAGCATCTAGTTCAACTTACAATTCATACAGTTGCACAAGTGTTTTTCCTCAAGATAAACATGGTCCTTCAGTATGCAGCAGAATCACTTTATATGTGTGTCTCATTTTGTCACATCAGCTATTTAAAACATTTAGATTCAGGAGCTGAAACTTAAAATTAATGTCTTTTTTCTCTCTCATAAAAGATATTCTCAACTGAAACTGGAATTTTCTTTACTGTGAGTAGGTGGAAGTAAAGAACACAAGAACAGGTAGTTAGTACCCCATCTTAATTTATATAAGTTACCAGGAAGTCTATCCATTGTAGCTTTTGCATCATCAGTGTAAATGACAACATGATGGAAAATAATGTCTTAACATTATTATGAAAGTAATTTAGTCCTTGTCAAACTCATGAGAGAATCTCAGGGGCATGGGAATGAGAAGAGGAAGGAAAAGGTGGAAAAGATGGCAGCAAAGGAATTCTTAAAAGAATGGACAAAAGTTTGGGTTTGGGATTTAGGAGAAATTGCAGTTCTTTAATCAAAAATGGAAAGAGCTGAAGAAATAAAAATGTTTCAAAGTATTATGAAACCCAGAGTATTAATATTGAAAACTGTCAACTAGAATTAATGATGAAATGTTGAGTAGTATTTGCTTGGACAGTTACATGTAAGGAGTGACAGCAGAAATTATCCTACCAGAAGTTAAGATTAAGTTCAGGGGTGATAAAAAGGGGGGAAATACTGCTAATAACTTTTAAAAGAAATCTGACCACAAAGAAGTAGGAGAATAGAAGGCTAATATAGTTTCAATAGAAGACTTTTACAATGTAGGAGATACATGCATATTTGTACCCTAGATGGAATGATTCAAAGAAAAGGAAACAGTGAAATTAAAGAGGAAATTTAATGATGAGCCACATTACGGTCTTAGAGAAAGGGAAGAAACAGGTCTCAAAATATACTGAAAAAGATTAGACTTGTACTATAGAAATGATGCCTCTTCTCTAGGACTGGAGACATACATGAGACCAGATAATTAATTTGATATCTGTGTAGCAAGAAAATGAAATATTTTCATACCTGGTAGTCTCTACTTTCTCTGTAAAATATAAAGTAAATTGTCTTTTGAGAGTGAAGGTGAAGCCAGGATTATCCAGCAAATAGAAACTAAGGCAAACATTTTATTTTTTAACACTTTATTGGGGTAGGGTTTGTCGCAATTTCAAGGAAATAGAAGAGAAGGTAAAAGTAAGTGAGAGAGAAAAGGAGGGAAAACAAGTGTGAGAGACAAAGTACTCAGATGACTGCTGTTTGTGGTCAAGTGCATATGAATATGTGACAGCAGAGGTCCATGTGTAAGAAACCATGAGATATATTGCGGGGAAATAGAAATAATTAAGAGAGTAAAATTTTCTAGTATTTCCTATCATTATTGGTCAAAGTTTTGCCCCAGAAAGCATTAATTCACTTGTGGTACTAGTTTGCTAATATCTGGGAGCCCAGCATGTTCCCAGGAAGTCCAAGAGTAGGATGTGAGTTCTCATGCCCATGTACAGACAGTGGGTGAATCACTGCTTATAAAGAACTCATCTATGTACAATGTATCTATACAGTGGCATCTGGGGCAATGAATGAGGGAGTCTAAGAAAAATAAGGCCAACAGGTTCTGGCATTATGTGTTAGAGATATCTAAAACAGTAAGTTAAATTAAATATAATACTAAGACTTCAAAAGTTAACTGTTCTTTAAGAAGCATTCTTTTTACTTATATAATAATATTAATAGAAAATTCACAGGAGAATACAAAGTGATATGTATATTTTTGAGAGAGACTCAAACACACTAGAAAATAGAAGCAAACTAAAACTTGATTTCTACTTTATACACGTCAATTTGGAAAAAATTAAAAAGAGAAAAATAGTAAGTTCTGGGTATGATGATACTGAGGACTCATGCACTGCAAATGACATATGGCACAATCATCCTAGAAACAATCAAGCAATACATAATAAAAGTGCATATGTATACCATCCAGTAATTCCATTCCTGGAGCTATTGTGAATGAAATATGAAAAGAGCACTTAGGTAATAGAGCAAAATTGATTAAACCACAGGCCCTCAACTAAACTACTTGTATTTATATTATGTATTTTCCACATATTAATTTTTGATCTTGGTCAAGATGTTAAATCTCTTGGTATTTACATTAAAATGGTAAATGGAAACTACAGTGGAAATAGTTATGACAAAAATAGTAATTTGTCTATTAAGATTGCTAAAGATTTTATCTATGAGCATTTCTCAGGTCAGATCTTAGCATACAGTAAGTGCTTAATTGATGATCACAGGATTACTTAGAATAAAAAGAATTTTTAAGCAGCATTAATGGCATAATGTATAACAAACACTCACTATCAAAAATCTATAAAGCTATGTTATTTTCTACAGTCACATTTAGTGGCCCCAAGATAGAAAAGATATAATCACATTGCAGACTTTAATCTGAAGACTTTTGGGATAGTGGAAAGTGAACGTGGAAAGTTGTAAGTGAGAAATGAATTAAAATAGTCAACCATAAATCTTAATTATGGTAAAGGAGGAATTGTGTTCAAGGATGGTTCAAAGTAGGTGGTCTAGAAGTCCTAACATATTTGAAATCTGATTTAGTGATAATGAAAGGACAAATTGGAAGAATATAAAATTGAAAATTTAGGACATTGGAATTTACTTTTGAAAAGGAAACCTTTTGGTGAAATAGTAATGATTCTTAAATCATAGCTAAATTCCTAGAGCTGAATAAGGATCAGAATTCCATTTGAATTCATGGCAAGGACATTGGACAGAATAACCACACTGAAGTCTCTCATATTTATAGAGACAGAAAAAGTGAAATGAAGAAGAAAAGCAAGATGATTAAGTTATAAGTGAAGGATGGAAGGTGAAAGCAATACTGGTAATCTCAGCAACAAGGGAGAAACAGCAGGTGGTACTCACTTCCATTAGACAATGATAATGTTATCTAGTGACACTAATCATAAGCTGCATGCTGTCACTGCAGTTAGCACTGGGAACACTAAGATGCATATGATAACCACAATAATAAGGAGACAAACAGGAGAAACCCATGTTATGATCCAGTATCAGCTAAATGTTTTAATGAAGTTTGTATACCATGCTAAGGAAGTCATAGTAATTAATGCTTAAGTTAAGTATTGAAAGTTGGTACTGTTTTGCAGGTAGAAAAGGAAAAACAGTCATGACCCTCAAGAAAAAGACTCAGCAGAAAGAAACTAAGAGCTTTGGGTAACCTTGATTACTTTGAGGACTTTAAAAATACATTTAGTATGTGTTACATGTTGTTTAGAAAATCTTCCAAGTTTTTTTAAATTTTTGTTGCAATATACAAACTTATATATGAATATGTAATTTAATGATAAAAATAACTCACACCTTCAGTTTTTTTCTGTTCTTGGCATTCAAACTTTTTTGCTCCCAGTTGTGCTGAAGGAGGATTATAGAACCAAGTTATTACAGGATTATCCATCTGGCCTCCAACATGGGGATGGGGAGGAGATCACAGGTCTTTTCAAGGACTGACACTCTGATCTGTGATCAATAAATTACAAATATCTACTCTAGAGTATTAACAGAAGAGTCATAAATGAAATCAAGACTTTTATCTTTTGAATCACCTGCTTATTTAAAAGGATATATTCTGATCCTTTTTCCTTTTTAGCTTTTGAAGGAAGTGTAACTTATTTTCATTGCATTAGTAGTACTTCCAGTTTTTAGAGATGCAACAAAAAGGGAAACTACCTCATAAACTATCATTGACCCTTTAAGATGGTTCTGTGAATAAATGATAAAATTGTGAGGGCCTTGAAGACTTTTCTTCCACCTATGTTGATATGTTATTCAAATTCATGCCCCTGTATTCACATTAGAGCAAATAGCAGAGACAAGTTAGGATGAGGGATAGAGACCTAGATTAAACAGATAGAGATTGAAAACAGGAATTAGGTCCTGACTGTGTAAGGTAGTTCCTTAGGCTACAGCTGAATTATTTTCCCTCAGAAATTTAGATTAGATCTTGGCATAGTTTTCATAGAGTAAAACTGGACTACTCAGGGTTAATCCTTCAGAAAGCATGGACTCTGTTACAGAGCTCTACCACTATGCGTGCCCACTGGAGCTATGATCCCTCCTGAAAGGATCTTCCCAGTTCTGGTCTGCGTGAGGCTGGAACTGCTTCCACTTCACCACCACATAGCCTGCCTTGAGTCCCTCTGTCCTCTCTTTGTAAGAGGCTCCACACTTTTCATAATTCTCAATGGGGTATATGATCTGGAAACAAGTGGGGGGTGGTAGGGAAATCCTTGTGCTAGCACCTCGAACTCAGTGCACCCAATTTCTAACCCTTAGGTGTGGGAATAAGCAGGAGGGAAGGAAATCCTGAGGTTCTTGAAGTCATATTAGAAAGAACGAGTCCTTTATCATGAGAAGCATGGAGTTTTGTTCACTTCATTTTACCATGTACAAAGCAAATATACTATTATCAAAAATGTTGCAGAGCTGAATTGTTTCTAAATTATAATCTTTCAGTAAATATTTCAGAAATTAAGGACTGTCCTGGCAATAATTTTCTGTAATCCAGATGTAATTAAAAATATATTCATATATTAGATCTTATATTAGATCTTATAGCATTGGTCAAGTGAATTCAAAATAAGGAGAGTTTTTAAGATATGATTCTCAGGACCTTCCTTTGGACCCAACATCTTCCATAGGGAAGTAGGAGCAAATTAGATGATTCAAGAAAGCATCTCTAAAGGCATACATTCCAAAGATTCCTCAGCAACATTTCACTTTTCACATTTCACTTCAGACAAGGCACTTGCATTCTTTACACCTCATTTTCCTATTATGAAACAAGAATTTTGGAGCAGATTAATGCTTCTCTCAGTATAGCCATGAAACTTCCTTTGCACAATCATCTAGATTCCCTATTTAAATTGCAAACTTCCCTGCTGAATCTCAAAAACATTATCATAAGGGAGAAAAGTAAAACACAAAAGATTGCATGAGGCATAATCACATGTACAAGAGATACTAGAAAAGTTAAAATTATTGTAAAGAAGGTAGATTAGTAGTTGCCTGAGGGCTGCAGGTTAGGGTGGAAAAAGAATACAGTTTGTGAAGGGGCGTGAAAGGTTTTATTGTGATTCAGTAGCGGTCTCATCAAGCAAATTACATGTAGAGAGTAAATTTTATTATTTGTGAGTTATAGCCTTATATAAAGATGTTCAATTTTGTGGGTCTTATCAGAGTCTGAATTTTTAACAAGTTTCCCTGATGGATATTTTATTCACTAAAATTTAGGGATTACCGAGTTTAATAATTTATTTATTTCTTGCAAATATAGAATTCCATAAAACTCTTATTTGGGTGACAGTAGCTAAGTGTTCCTTAATGTCAAAGATAGATGACAAAGGATATTTTTAGCCATAAGGCAGACTTTGAAAAATAAGGAAGACTAGGAACTCTAGAAGTTAAAAAATTCTTTTTTGAAGTTTGGCAAATCTCTATCTAGGGAACAGATTAAGGAGATGATTTAGTGTGGTGGTTAGGAAGATTTCCAGGGCTGGTTGTAACACCTGACTGGAGAATTCTTTGCCTCTGGCTATCCTTGTAATTCAGAAGAATGTAGGTTTTGAGACTAAAAGGAGTGAAGTAAGAACTTGTATAATTTTGTTGTGCTTACCAGCATCATCCTCTTCCTATTGTCTGAGTTTTAAATAACTTTAGTAAATAAATGGATCCTTTCCCAAATCCCCAGGTCTATTTATTGTTGAGGAAATAGAGAGCAATGGCTTGCTGAAGGCCTTTAGAAGACTGTTAATCACCCTCAGAGAAGGGGAGCTAGGGAAAGGACTGAGATTCTGGCTCATCTGTTGCTCACATGGATTATTACATCATCCAAGTTAATTGATTACATTCGGATCTACCTTCCCACTTAGGACCCCACGTTATTCAGACTTTTTTTTTTTTGTCAAATCCCAAGCAAAGAGTGCCTACCCTCTGGAGTAGTGCCCTGGTGTATGAGATCATGTTATTGATGAGTAACTGCTGTCAACTACTGGGAAGGGACCACGAGCTGCCAGCTGTTGCTTGGAAACGGACTCGACGTGGGCAGAGAAGGCCATGAGAACGTCCAAAAACCAAAAAGGATTTCAACACTTGGCATAAAATAAATGAAAGGTTCCTCAAGAAACAAATAATAATAGAAAGAATGCAGGAAATCCAAAACGGAAAGCAGTGAACTAGGAATGACCAGGCTCAAACATATAAACACACTGCACTGAAGGCCTCCTTGGTCAACTGAGGGAAAATGAAGCATAGAGTCATCTCTGCCTCCATTACTGCCTAACAGCTAGATTTGTCCTCCATTCTCTTTTTCACTCCCCTACCTTCCTCCCTCTTTCTTAATTCAACATTTAAATGAGCATCTTTTACCCAGAATACAAAAGCCATAGTTCCTTTGAAGAGCTGGTAACCTAGTGGCAGATCTCAACAGCAAACTGAAGATAAAAACGTACTTTAATGGAATCACATAGTATGTACCATTTGGGGATTGGTTTCTTTTACTTTGTAATAGTCATTAGTAACCTTCTAGAAAAGGTGAAACTGGAATAAGCAGCAAAAATCAGTGAGCTCTAGCTAGGAGTTGAGACAAAGGGAAGGGTGACTAGATTTTTAAGACAGTGAAAATGTATGAAACCATAATGATGGACTTATGTTAAATGTTATTACAAATTTACCCAAACACACAAAATGCAAAACACACAAATTGAATCCTAATATAAACTATGGACTTGGGGTGATAGTATATAATTGTAGATTCATCAGTCATAACATGTTTACCACTCTGATAAGGGATGCTGATAATAAGGATATTATACATGAGTGGGGGCAGAAAGTATAGGAGAGATTTTTATGTCTTTCTAGCAATTTTGCTATGCTAAATTTTTTGTTTAAATATAGTAATTTAAAAACATGAAAATAAAATATTTTTAACCTTCTTTAATGAAATTAAATGCCACCAGCCACCAGGGCGGTTAGTGCCTCTCTCTCCTCAGGGGAAATCTCTTACCCTCCACCGGTCTTTCTGAGCCAAGAGAGTTTGAACTTCCCATTGGACACCTAGAATTATCTGCAGCCAAGAACTGTAAAAGGACAAGACAGTATAAGAGAGGGTCTTCAGCTGCTGAAATAGATCTGACCGCTATGAAAGGAGAGAAGAAAAGAGGACAAATTGGATATGATGAGCCTCCTACCTCAGTGCAGCTCCGCAAAAGTTATGATCAGGCTGAATAGGAGTCCCTGGATACAGACTGGCCATTAGAGAAGCCACGTCAAGCACCACCAGGCCACCTCTAGTGACCCCCCATCAAGCCCAGTCACTGACTGTGGGCTGCCTGGGAGGAAGATCATGGCCTTGACACAAATGCAGTGGTGATACCACATTTGTGCAGAGGTGTGGCAGCGGAAGCTAGCAGGTAATGATGTCTTCTAAGCATCTTCTCCCTAGAAGGCAGAAGGAGTGTTACACTTCCAAGGGACCCCAAAGAAATGTGATTCTGCTTCTGCTATTAAGCAAGATTTATTGAAGACTCCTATCTTCCCAAAAAGCTAGGCTGCACATCTACACTAAATTAAGAAAATGAGCAACAACCACATATCTTTTTTCTAAAGTCAATTTGTGTATAAAGCTGCTAGGCTGAAATTCTGTCATGTGTGTGTCCATATAACACTGGAAGGGAGACTAGTCCTTTTGTGTGAAAAAAATAAGTGAAAAGGAGTAATTATGTGCCACTCCGAGGTCACAGTTTCTGCTCCTTGGATATTAATGAGAGGTCAAACACACACACATACACTCACACACATATACATACACTCATTTGTCTAATAATTACCTCTGAACTGCTGTCACCACAGGGCATTGACTACATGTTGCTGAAACCAGTTTGCTGTGGATAGACCATCACCAAACAAGCAACTTCAATTCCAGGGTCCAGGTACTCTGAGAGGTTTGAAAAATCCTCTCTTAGCAAATAATAGAAAACACTGCAAAATACACTTGACGATGCAAGAAAGTTCTAGCTTGTGTCATTTTATTTGGAAGAATACAACAAGGCAGTGAAACGCCTTGACTGGTTTCAGTCTCTCTTGGCATTTCAACTTCGGCAGGTCTAAATCAACATCACATGGGGAGCATCTGCTTTCTATGCTTGGCCCTTAAGAAGAAAACATGGTTCTCTTATTATGTTGTTGATTGCACTGAGCCTAGTGGGTCCACAGCAAATGATGTGAACATACTAGAACCAGAAATCTGTGGTCCCTGAGTACAGCAGAAGCATGCTGTCCCTGGGATTAAAGTGATCTGTACACTCACAAAGAAGACGCCTATTGTCAACTGCTGGTGTTTGGACCTATTTAATGTTGAACCAAAAGGAGCCACTTCCGTGTTTGAATTGAAGGATATGATGTGGAATATAATGCAGTTCTGGGTGCAATTTCTTAATACCCAACAGTAAAGAGTAACTCCTCTGAAATAGAAGGGAGAAGGAAACAGGAAGAGAGAGATATACTGTGTTTATGTGAGCTGTTTTGCTCACTTCTCGTCTTTTTTGTGACATTTTGAGGAAAGTAATTCTAGCATCCAACCTTGCAATGAGAGCGCACTAGTTCACACCCAGCTTCAGGAAATTGGAAGAGAACAGAATGCAGTTTTTGCCAGCAAGCTCATGGCATTTATAAAATCCCGTCACATTAATTCATGAAATCCCCAAAGTGAAATGATTTAGCATCATGGACTCTCCTTTGGGGAGTGTCTTACTTGGAGTAGTTTATAGGATAAAATCCTACATTTTAGGCTCTTATGTAACAGAAATAGCTAAAGAGCTGAGGAAGTGGGAGCTTCTTTTGTTATTATTTTTTTCCAGAGAGTTCAGCATATTTCTATTATCTGGGGGATTTCAGGGAAAAGACAAGCTACCATACAGTGCCTCCTCATGTCAAAGACTTATCATATACAAATACTCAATAATGACTTTAAAAAGTGATTATGAACTAGTTCATTTCTCAATGCAGTACACACTACAGTAATAACCCAAATTGCCTGTAACTTATGAGTATATTTGGCAACAACCACTAGTTCCCACTGTAGTGTGAAATTAACACCACAGACTGTAGATGTGGCATTTATTGAGCACAAGGGAGCTGATTATAGCTTCATAAATTCAAAGGCTACCTCTGCTATTACTTAATTAGAATCAGTATCTATGCATAAATTACAGTAGTAATAACTAGTACTGTTATAGTTAAAGATTTGTCAGCTTCCTTATTATACAACAACCCCTTATTTTCCCACATAAACCTATCATTTAAGGAGGCTGTAAGTTGTCTGTAAAAATGTTTCAGAGGGGAAAATTGACACATGATGTCTTGGAAGCAACTAATACTTTATTTCTAAGTAAAATTTCGAAATCTTGTGCTGCTGGGAAAAAAAATCTACTAATTCCTATTCCAGCTCTAGTAATAAATTGTTTTAGCTAGATATGTTTTTATAGTATAAAATTATTTTATTTTAAAAATGTATTGCAGCCCACCAGCGGGCAGCTTCCTTAGGGCTGCCTCTACACCAAAGTCCCTAGTCATCTGAGCTCCCTTGCCAGCAGCAAAGGGGGTAAAGGATCCTGGATAAGCCCCCTAAGCCGGGTGAGCCCACGAGGGGGGACAAGGTGAGGGTTTTGGTGGCCCCACTCAGCAGTGCATGGCTGCTACATGGAGCAGCCATCTGCAGCCCGGATCCGCGGAGCCATGTTGCACCCTGCTCCTAGCTCAAGGGGAGCATGGAAGGGTGCAGGCTCAGCTATCTGGGCCCCGCCTCCATGCACGGAGGTACCAGTGCTTGGGGGTGGGAGCCCCTACCATTTCACTCTCACTCCCGCTAAACTTCAAGAGGAGCACAAACCCCATCATAGAATGGGTGAGGGCTCATGCAAAAATCCAGCCCACAAGTCTGAGCTGGACAGAGCAACTGAGAGACAGTGCATGCAAGACAAGAGATATAATTATAGAAACACTGTCACAAAGTGCACCTATGCGCTCACTGGGTCAGGAAGACCCAAGACCTCATTTTTGAGATTCCTTCTAGGAGAGCATGGCCCCCTCCCCACACTATGGGAGAGGAGAGGAAGACTTAAGATGGGGTAATCAGCCTCACACCAAAGCTGCAAATTGAGGCAGAGGAGATGATCTACAAAGGCCATTCACAGATGCCTGTATCCACAGAGAAACTTCGCCCCAACACTGACTGGGGCCGAGACCTCCTACATCTGAAACCAGAACCATAAGGTAAAGCAGCAAAACAACAGAGATGGTAATGGAGAAGACGGCCTGCAGCAAGAAAACATGGACAGATCACAAATGAATGTAGACTGGCCACCCAACGCAAACTTAAGACTGAAAACCTATCAGCAAGGTTTGCCTGGTTCCTTCCAACAACACAGTCTCTCACCCAACAAAAGAACACTGCCACAGGAAAGAAAGAGACTAATGGACTTACCACAGACTAGTAAACAACAGAGTGGGGTTTGAGAGAATGGAAGGGGCACCAGAGGGAGGAGGATGGGGGAGATATCTCAAAAAACAACAGAGGTTGTGATCTAAAGAATAAAATATTATTTTAAAAAAAGTATTACTTGGCACTTTTCCTTCTGGGATGCTTTTTGTTTTTTTAGTTATTATAAACCAAACCTTTACACACACACACACACACACACACATTCTTAATGAACATTATTAGACCATTATCCTCCAAAAATATTTCTATTTTTTGCAGGTGAAGATAATACTTTTCCATAGTTTTAATCAATGTACACGTTTCTTTTTGATCCAGCTTTAAATTTTTTGGCTTAACTTTTTTTTTTTTTTGAGTGCACATGGGCCTCATTGACATAATCCACATGTCATTCAGTATCCTATTGGAGTACTAAATCTAAAATACTTTAGAAAGATAAAATCATCATAGTCAAATAATATCTTTGCGTCATACAAATATGTGTTCATCTAAATAATAATCTTTTAGCTGTGAGAGGAGCCAATTGTGATAAATCATTAGGGAAAGAGTTGATTGAGAATGTGGAACAGGTCCATGAAATAAAATGAATCATTAATTTTTTGGCACTACTGTGTTTTCAAATATCATTTGACTAAATTAACAATTTTTCAACTGAATGTTTTTCTACTCTGGAGATGCTACCTATTTTATTTATAAAGTTAAAGACACATCATTTATAAAATGAGAAATTGCTTAGGAAGAACAATAATATATTTCTTTCTGCTTTCAATTAGTCAATAGTGTTTATATTCTCCATATAGAGATAGTCTAGATTTTTTTTTTTTTTTGAGACTAGGTCTCACTATTCTTGCCCGTGGTACCGCAGGCTCTCGTTGCCCAAGGTACCACAGACTCAAGTAATCCCCAGCCTCAGCTTCCCAGGTAGCTGGGATTACAGGCACGCCCCACCACGCCCAGTTATTTTTTTGGAACTAGGTCTCGCTATGGGCCCCAGGTGGGACTCGAACCTCAATCCCTAGCCCCAGCCACTAAAAAGGCTGAAGCTTACAGGCACGAGCCACCGTGCCCAGCCTGAGATAGTCTAGATTTTAGCAGCACAATATTTACAAAAATAAAATTTGACTCTGTGCAATTGTATTAAAATACATAGGGTTAGCAAGTTGAAACATAGGAGGTACAAAAAGAATTAGCACCTAGGAGAAAACAAAGAAGGTAAAGAATTTACATAATGAAAACTATAACACAAAAGAAACAGAAAACACAAAGAAATGGAAAGCTATTACCTGCTCATGGGTTGGCAGAATTAATATTACTATAATGGTCATATACTCGGGGAAATATACAGATTTAATGTAATTCCTATCAAAGTTTCAATGGCATTCTTCAAAGAAAGAGAACAAACATTACTGACATTTATATGGAACCACATAAATTCCTAAATAACCAAGACAATCCTGACAAAAAGAGTAAGAATGGTGGTATCATACTCCAAGTCTTAATTTTTATTTAATTAATACTACAGAGTATTAATTAAATAAAAAAAGGATTATACAGACTAATGGAATAGAACTGACAGTTCAGAAATAACCATTATGACAGTTAACCCATGGCAAACGAACCACAACTGTATTTTGGAAAAAATTGTCAACAAATGATGGTACCAAATTATTGTCAACAAATGATGGTAGCAAGTAGAATAGCTACATACGGAAAAATGAAACTAGACCACTCTTTCACACAATATACAAAAGTTAATCCAAAATGGATGAAAGACTTGAATGTAAGCCTGAAACCATAAATATGCAGAAGAAAATATAGGGAAAAACACTCTACAACATACACTTCGGAGATATATTGTGACTTCACCTCCAACTGCCAAAGAAACAAAAGAATACACACAACTGGAAAGTCATCTAACTACAAGACTTCTCAATAATAAAAGAAACTAGCACTAAAACCAACCAAAAAAATCCTATTTAAGTGAAGAAAATACTTGCATATCATATATCTGACAAGACACCTACTAACAATTCATACAACTCAACAAAAAGGAATCGACTCAATTTAAAAGTGGGTAAAAGAACTAAGTAGGAATTCTGCAAAAAAAAACAAAAAAAAACTGTATAAATGGAGAACAAGCTAATGAAAAATTGCTTACTATCATTTGTCATCAGAGAAATGAAAATCAAAACCACATCAAGATATTTCATACTTGTTAGAAAAAGAAACAAAAAAACAGAAACAATTGTTAGTAAGGAAGTGGATACTGTTGGAAATAAAAGCTGATCTGGGCCCTTCAAATAACAGCTCTCCTGGCTGCCTATGACTATGCAGGTGTTTCTTTTCATAAGTCTTTGCCCTTTGCAAAGCAGTAGCAGCATCTCTCTTGCCCACCTGTGACTGACGATGCAGGTGTGTCTCCTTTTCTTCCCCCTTTTCCTAATAAAACCATCCTTTTAAAATGTAAGAAACAAACAAAAAAAAAACTCTGTGATTTCTAAAAATATTAAAAGTAGATTTCCCATATGATCTAGCAATTCCCGTCCCAGGTATCTACCGAAAGAATGCAAAACCACTAATTTGAAGAAATGTAAGCGCTCTTATGCTCATTTCAGACCTACTCACAAATAGCCAACATATGGCAGTAAACTAAGTGTCCAAAGACAGGTGAGTGAATTAAGAAGATGGAATAGTACTGCTCACTTAAAAAAAAAATAGATGAACTTTTCCCATTCATGACAACATAAATGAAACTGGAGCAGATAACACTTAGCAAATGAGTCAGAAGGAGAGAAACAGATACCAAATAGTTTCACTTAGATGTGGAATGCAGAGAAACAAAACAAAGGGTCAGATAAAAGCAAACCAGAAGCAAATACTGGAAATCAGACTGTGGAACTGATGTTACCAGAGGGAAAGTGGCCGCAGGGGCAGCCAACTGGTGAGGGGGCACAATGGCACATAGTAAAGGACTGTGTTTGCTTTGGTAGTTGGTTTGATGTGGTAAAATACACCTGAATGGTGTGATCAATTCTATACCTCATATACAGTATTGTAAATCTCAAAAATCTCAATGTCTTCTCAACTAAAAAAATTAAGAATAAACAAGGCAGAAGGTTTTTTATATATAACTATTGCTAATACTAAATTATTATCATTATTGTTATTGTTTTCCAGTTCAACAAATATTTTTCTAGCCTGCCTTTTCTTGATATTGGTGGGGATATGGGTGTCTTAATGTCAGGACAAAGTAAACAAACATTCCCCCCCCCCCCAGAAACAATGGTTATTTGTTCTGGGCAAATGAAAAGGTAAACAGTTATTTTCAAGCCTACATTTGATTCTCAAAGGAAAGCATAGATTGTACAAAGCTCATGTTAAAAATAATTTCAAAATAATTTCATAGGCAGATTTTAGCAAAGGAATTAAACTATTAATATCAGAGTCCATCTGCTCTTCCACAGAGTATCTACCTGACTCTGAAATTGAAAACCAGGTTAATCCACCTACACACTATTCAGATGACAACAAGCATGAATGGGTTTCTGGACACTGTATCACTACATATTGATGCTGAACTCATGAATTTAGCTGCTTAACTGACAGAATTGGGTTGACTCTATTTAACCCCATCAAATACTTATATAAGCTGTTATGATGATGAGCAGGGAAAAATATTGCTGGATGATGGCAGCTGTAATAAGTGTGTGGGTATAGAAATGCAGAGAAATTACTGTAGACAAGCTCAATTTATCCAGAGGGAGGGCAGAATATGGAATATTCTGTTTGGATGAAAAACTTTCTGGGCTTCTGATATAACCTTGCCAGCTAAAAGAAAAGGGAAGAGCCTTCATATTTTATATTTCATGTCAGAATTAATCATTTAAGACACTGAAGTATAATATAATTGCAAACAATATAGAGTGATATATATGTATATTCTTAAGAGATTTTTTTTAAAGAGCTTTAAACTATCTTAGTTTTGAAAGAAAAGGGAGAAGGTTAATTTTAACTCAACTTCTTGGTCAATAAAATAATTAAAAGGATTTCATTTGTAGTAGTGTTTGACACACACACACACACACACACATATATATATATAATAAGGGGACTATAACAATATAAACCTGAATCCACTACATTTCCTCCTTTTCCTTCCTCCTTTCTCCAAGCCTGCTAGGACACGTGTGAAATGCAAATGGAAAAAGCCTGGAGAAGATAAGGTTACTGGACATAATGGGGGTGAGAATGGAAAGAGAAGTTTGGGAAGGAGTTAGGGAGAAAAAGAGCAAAACTGGAACTAAGACTTTGGAGAAGGACAGGAAAAGAAGATTTGCTATAAGATTTATTTTGTGATGTATAGTAAATAAAAATATAGCATGTCCAGTTAACTTTGAATTTCAGAAAAACAACAAATATGTCCCAAATATTGCATAGACTAGTTATACTAAAAAAAAAAACCTATCATTTCTCTGTTGTAAAATTAATTGAACATCCTGTATTTTTTAATGGTTTTATACTTTTATAATTTTTTAAAAATTTATTTATATATAAATTTCACATCTTTGTAATCCCAGGGATTCACACCCCACCCTCCCCACCATTCATCATCTTCCCCTCTGCCCCAAGTTGTGTGCTTCAGTTTGGTGGTTAGCTTGTTTTGACTTTTCCTCATGGCTCTTGTTTATTTTTTCCCTATATCCCATATATTAGTGAAACCATTTGGTTTCTTTTTCTTTTTGACTTGTTTCTGCTAATATGATTTCTTCTAAGTACATCCATGTTTTCATAAAATCATAAAAGTTGTTATTTCTAATTGATGAGTAATATTCCATCGTGTATATATACCACAATTTTTTCATCCAGTCCTCTGTTTTGGGGCATTTAGGTTATTTCCATGACCTTGCAATTATAAATTGTGCTGCAGTAAACATCCGGGTACAGGTGTCCCTTTGTACCCACATTGAGGTCTCTTTTGGGTAGATTCTCAAGGGAACAATTGCTGGGTCAAATGGTAGTTCCATTTTCATTAATTTGAGGGTCCTCCACACAGCTTTCCATAGTGGTGGGACCAGTTTACATTCCCACCAGCAGTGTAAGACTTTTCCTTTCTCTCCACATCCTCACCAGCACTTGTTGCCCATTCTTTGGATATGGGCCATTCTTACTGGTGTAAGGTGGTATCTCATTGTGGTTTTGATTTTCATTTCCCTTATTGCTAGTGATTTTGAGCAATTTTTCATGTGTCTGTTGGCCATTTGTACCTCCTCTTCGGAGAAGTTTCTTTTTAGTTCTTCTCCCCATTTTTTGATTGGGCTTTTTGTTTTGCTTTTGTTTAATTGTGTGAGTTCCTTGCTATTGTCCTTGTCCTTGTTCCTTCGTTATTAAACCCTTATCACTCTTGTGGAAGGCAAACATTTTTTCACATTTGGTTGGGCTTCTTTCTGTTTTTTCTGTTGTCTCTTTTGCTGTACAGAAGCTTTTGAGTTTGTGTAGTCCCATTTGTTTATGTTTTCCTTCATTTTTTTGCCATCTGTAGATGTTTCCAGAAAGGGATTTCTGAATTGTAATTCATGGAGGGTTTTGCTCAAGTTTTCCTCTATGTATGTTATGGTTTCAGGTCTGACATCTCAGTATTTTATCCATTTTGAGTTGATTTTTGTACATGGAGTAAGGGAGTTGTCTTGGTCCCTTTTTTTTGCATGTCTTAGTCCAATTTTCCCAGCACCATTTATTGAAGAGGCTATCTTTGTTCCAAGGTTTTTCACTCCTTTGTCAAAAATTAGTTGACTATATATGTGTGGTTTTATTTCAGGGCACTCGATTCTGTTCCATTGGTCTGATTGTCTGTAGTATAGTTTGAAGTTTGGAATTGTAATACCTCCGTTCTTTTTTTTTTTTTTTTTTTTTTTTTTTTTTTTTTTTTTTTTTTTTTTTTTTTTTTTTTTTTTTTTTTTTTTTTTTTTTTTTTTTTTTTTTTTTTTTTTTTTTTTTTTTTTTTTTTTTTTTTTTTTTTTTTTTTTTTTTTTTTTTTTTTTGGTCAGGAGGCTTTTTGATATTCAAGATCTTTTGTTATTCCATATGAATTTCAGTAATTTTGAACATCCTGTATTTTCACTTGCTAAATCTGGAGGACCTACTGCAGGATCAGAAGAGGCAAGTCAAAAATAATACAGGAGAAGCAGGAGAGGCCAGAGCAAAGAGGGGGAGAAGGGTTTGCAGAGTGGACTATATTAGTGACTTGGGTAGTCAGTATGGTGCGGTAACACCACCTGGAGGAGATCCTATACTTCTAAAACACAACTATATTGTAGATCAATGCTACCTCAATAAAAAGTAATAATAGTAAGCAAAAAGGGAAGTATCATCTTATTAGAACACAATGCTGGCAGTGTTTTAAGTTCTCTACTTTGAAAGAAATAGAATTTTTTAGTATGGAGAATGAATATTAGTAAATACTAGACATCTGATAAGAAGGAAAACATGCTATGAAATGATGGAAGCCCCACTGTTTACAATTTAGAAGGATTTAAAAAAATAAAACTACTTCTTCAAAGACAAATTTAATACAATTTATCAATAACTAATGTAAAAACTCCAAATGACTTGCTAATTTATATACAGGAAGAATTCTGTGATATGCTCTTAAGAATGTACCTAAATATACATGTATCTTTCTTGAATTTCCAAATCTGCTATACTATATTTAAGGAGAATTGGTTATCCACTAAAGTTCATATACTATACTAAGAGAAGGCTTTTTTATTTATTAAAAAGTCAACTAGATAATAAAGTCAAACAAATATTGCTATGGAAAGTAGAAAAATAGATTTTGTTAGTCTTCTAAAGTACATGGTTTAAAGTCAGAAATATCCCTTTTGGCATCTTATTGCCAAAGATGTGAAACATAGAAAAATTTAAAAGAAATATGAAAAATAGACTATTAAAAGATATTGCTTTTTCTCTCCTGGTTCAAGATTGAAATGAATTCCTATTCATCAAGGAGCCATGAAACCTATCAGCTTATGTTATATGGGATGTGAGTATTTTTGGATGAAAACATTATTTCAAGGTGTACTTGGTATATAATTTATTTAAAATATTTCCTCATGAAATTTTAACACCAACTTACACTAATAATTTTAATTGGTTGATAATGCTTACCATAAGTTAATAATTAAGGCATTTCCTCTTATAATAAGTAATTGCTATCTATATGATATTATCAGAGAAGGTAGGTCAATTTTTATTGCCAAAAGGGTTTAATGTTACTACCTTATAACAAGACTTTCTCCCTTAGCTTTCAAATGCCCCCATATTCTGAAAATCAATTTGGCAGTCAGTCTCTATTATGTGCAGTTCCTGCAAGAGAAGTGATAATGATGATTATCGTGATTAATATAATATTAATATAATGAGAATGAAAATGATGATGATGATGATGATGATGGTACTGTTTTGGTCTTCTCAGCATTCCTTCCTATCAATATTTTGATGGAATTGAATCTTATTCCCCTTGGAAATTGTTACTTTCCTCTTCCTAAAATTATAATGAATGCATTTGTTATACTGTGTAACATATTTACATACATGCATATACACTGAAGTCTAGTGATTGGGTCCAGTGGTCAAATGACTCATGCCAGACTAAGCTGAGTTTGAAGAATTTATGCATTAGTGAGTTTGTTTTCAAAGATACTAAGAGATTCTCCAAAGAAACAGACATTTTTTTTTCTTTCCCCTATAGTTACTAAACTGAGATTATGAAGTCCTAAAGTTTTTTCTGGTCATTTCCCTGATCCCATTTAATAATTTATTTGTGGCAGGGTTAAGTAAATGGTTAGTAGGGAAGAAGAGATAACACCCTGACACTCATAGATTTCCTGAAAATTCTAAGACTAGTTCTTCAACTTAAATTGCCACCCTAGCCCCAAAACACATAAACCAATAAATTTATTTTTGTCTTCAGTTAACTGAAGGATAAACTACTTCAATTACTATTTATCATAAGCTAATCTAGTATTTCAAATGATATGTTGATATAAAATATATAAAAAGAATGAGTCATATGCATATCAAAACTCTCAGGCAGCAAATTGCAGAACACTGCCGTAGCCATTATTCTCAAAATCCCTAAAATATTATTTATTTAAAATGTATTTTATTTAAATATTATTCAAATTTAAATTAATTTGAATAAAATAAAGATTTAAATAAATACATTTATTAAAATTTTAAATTTTATTAAAATTGTATTTGAAATTTGTTAAAATATTATTTAAAATGTACTTGTGAAAGAGAACACCTCTTTTTGAAATGTTTCAGCAAAATCTCTGAAAGAGATTTCAGTAAGATCTCTGAAAAGATCTTACTTGGTTAGACTTGGGCAGTTTACCCAGTTTAAAACCAACCACTGTGGTGAAAGGGAATCCACCACTATAATCTCTTGTGTCTGGTGGTGTTTTCTATTGTCAAACAAGAATGATAAGGGATGATTTGCTACAGAGATGCTAGGCATACCATGAAAATGAATAATTACTACAACATCAATTTTTCTTTGCATCCTTGTGAAGTAATATCTACCTTCCTCTAGCAGATTGAAAGAAACAGGTTCACAAAAGTTCAGTCACTTGATGAAGTAATTTGAGTAGTAAAGAGAAGTTGAATTTCACACTCACTTCTATCTGATTCCCACACTTCCTGTGTCTTTTGCTTTGAAATTGTCAGTGTAGGAGGTGATAGACTTGCAGATACCTGATAGCCTCTGGTATTTTGCAGGGGAGAAGTTGTCACAAGGCTACATAGTGTTGTGGTATACACAACACTATGTAGTATATATGTATGTTCTGTCTTGGAAAATTACTGAGTTCTACATGCAGCGAAAGAGCATAATGCTGTGCCTAATGAAGTCAGCAGGTTCTAGAGAAGTTGCTCTATGGAGGACAGAGGTACAGGAAGATTAGGTCACCAGACTGATTGTCAAAAATAAAATTGTTGAGATGAGGTGAAGCAAAAAGAGTAGGGTGAATTAGGTAAACCTCAAGGAATTTAACTCAAGGATACTTACAAGCATGGTGCTTCCTAAACTGATCCTAAAATAGTATTCTCTTTACTACTGATTTCTAAAGAAACCATAAACATTCAATTTCTCTAAAAGTCAAAGCAATGATTCTGGGAGATGGACTAAAGTATTGAAAAAGGTGGTTACTTGCTTTAGCTCCCAGGGATTATCTAACAGCTAGCCAAAGGGATAATACACTAAGAGAGTACCATGTCTTGGCGCAAAATCAAAACATTTCTTGGACATCAGAGACCAACAAAGACTGAACCAGATGGCACATGGAAGAGATTTTTCAGTGTTTCACTGAGCAAAAAGTGGGGGGAGAGAAATGCCTGGAGGCTGTGGTCCAGGGCCGGGATCACAGACTGCAGGGCTGCCAATCACATAGAAGCCCTTGGGAGGCAGGAGCTAAGCAGAGTCGGGGTATATACCCTTCACTGAGCAAAACTGAAATGAGGTGAAATTTGTGTGGAGGAGTCACACTGTTGGTGAGAATGGACATTAGTCTAGTCCCTGCGGAAAACAGTTTTGAGAGTTCTCCAAATATTAACAATAGATTAACCCTGTGATCCATTCTTAAGTTTCTTTCTAAAGAATGTAAAACCATTGATTTGAAGGGCCTTATGCACTTCTATATTTCTTAAGCGATTTATAATAGCCAAATTATTTAGACAAGTAAGTACCCAAGGACAAATGAATGAATTAAGAATATGTTGTGTATATACACAATGTGGACTGCTATTCAGCTATATAGAACATTAAATCTTGCCATTTGTAACCATGTGGATAGAACTGAAAGAGATTATACTAAGCAAAATAAGTCAGAAAGAAAAAGAAAAATGCTGGAAGGTTTTGTAGATATTTAAAATATAGAGAAACAAAGGAAAGGAAAAGGAAAATCCAAACGAAAATAAGCACTAGAAATCTGACTGAGGGAGAGGTTGGGAAGGAAGGGAAAGAAGGGAGGATGATCATTGGGTTATGGGGAGGATTATAAATGCATGTGGTGCCAAGTGATAATCTGAGGAGTTGTCCACCTGTTGCTGTGAATCATATAAAATGTTGTAAGTCAGTGTTCCCCAATAAAGAAAATGATACAATAGAAACTAAATATAAAATAAGTAAAAAAGAAGGGAGGAGATTGGAAAGGTGGAAGAAAAAGAAAGATCATCCTAGAGTGGTTCTCACAATATTTAATCAGATATGGAGCCTGGGATCCACCAATCAGAAAATTAAACCTTTGGCTGCTTGAGGCATGGAAGAAACCTTGAAGATGTTTGGGCTGCCAGGAGAAATGAGTGGGAGAAGGTGGCAATGTGTGCTAACCATTTAGAAAGGTAATCTCATATTTTAATAACTAGTGAGACCATGGATGTCTGCCTGCTGACTAGAAGTTCAGGCTTTCTAGTTTTTCTCCTGAGCTAGAAACCAGCAGCTAGTTTTCATTACAAGCCATCAGGCCTCTTGGGATTCTGATTTACCAGATTTACCATGGTAATTTACCTGATTTACCATGGAATCTAGACATGCAACTATTCAAACATGGCCAAATCAGATCACTAATGCTTTTTTAGCTAGGAAGGCATTTTTCTGTCTGTTATCATTAATCTTGTCTTTTTCTTTTTTGTTCACAGCATTTGTCTCCATATTTCACTAGGGGCTGATGTTGAAAAAAAGACTCGCACCAGATGCTTATGCATATCTCTGCATGTATACACAAAAGAAAATCCTTTTCAAAGAATCAACCCCTGTTGGATCAAACTGTGGGAGGAGAAAATAGCACTTGAAAGGTAAAAAATAAAGGACAGAGCACAGAAAGTTCACAGTAAAAAGAAATAGGCTAAGAGTTAGGATGCAAGTATTTCAGTTAGGCACAAAAACTGTGGCCATGCCTAAAAAGATTAGAAAAATCAATAATATATAAAATCTGAGAACTGAGAAAGCAGAACCCAGGATGCAGAAGTGTCTAGAAACCAGATCTATAGGTCCACAGTGGAAGGAAAGAGGTAGAGATATTGCACCAGAGTCAAATATTTTATGAGCTGAGCTACAGACAATCTGGTATACAAGGACCAAGGTACTTAAATTCTTTATATTTATATAGGTCTCCCCCAAAGAAAGGTAGAAGAGGTTGAATTGGATTAGATGATATTAGATTGGAATGATATTGGATTGGACTAGAGTGGATTGAATTGAATTGAATTGGCCTCCAATGACTGAGGAGACAGGCAGTTCCCAATAACCACAACCAGAGAGAGAAGGAAACTCACATCACTTTCCACACTCTGAGAACAGGTTGGAAGGGAAAAAAATTTTTGATTTCTTAATCACAAGATTTGGCCTCAAGAGTCTTATGTTTAATGTCTGAAAATACTATCTGGTCTGCCAACTTTCTGTTTTGTACAACTGTCCAAATGAGTTACAGCTGTTTGGTTTTAAAGCTCCTGATTCTAAACTAACTACATACCCTTTTTTCTTTTTATTCAAGTCCACATGAACATTTATATTCTTTTGGGCAGAAATTTTATATCTTTCCTTCCAGGAGTTAATTCTCATTCATTGAGTTGGAGTTGTAGGCATCCCCAAATTCAGTGTATAGGACTAGAGAGGTAATTCAAAATGACAGCAGAAGGACTTTAAGAATTTTTCTTCTTATCCAGCAGAAGCATTTGCTCCAGGATCTGAGAGAATATATATGTCCATATATATATATATATATATATATATGGACAATCTAACAGTATGTCCAAAAATAAGTTAATGTTCATATATAAGTGAATGTCGGAATTGAGAAGCATAGTAAAAGATACTTTTTTGTTTTAAGAAAGAATTTTGCTTTTCTTTTTTGTTTGAGTTTTCTTCTATACATACAAGTTTTCTGATATTTCCTTATAAGTCTCATGAACATGAGTTGACTATACATGCATCATCTCCCACATGAATATAGAGTTAAGCTAGACATGGGATAAGAAGTTTTATGGATGTATAAATGCAAATATAGCTAAAAAGAGTGAAAGACTAGGAGCTTTACAAGCCCAGTTCCAAGATCAGAAACTGAAGGGTTTCTATTGTAGCGGTCGCCTGAAGTATAATATCAGAGGAATTCTACTTCAGAAGCAGTTTTAACAGCAATCAGTTCATCCCACAGTCCAGTGATCAAGCAAGATGAGGAAAACATAGGAAGTGCTCAGACATTGGAAAAACCAGTACCATCAAAACCCATCTGGTAACATCATCATACAGATGTATATATGGATCCAGAATCCCAGCTACCTTGTTGAAGGATAAAGGGCATAAATAAGAAAGGATGGTTGCCCCCATAATCACACATTTGGATCCAGAATAGGATTTTAATTAGAATTGGCAGTAGACACCAAAAGAGAAATCTATGCAAGGGAGTTGGGTTTTAGCGTTAGCAATGAAGCCTAACCTAAAAAACAGCTATGTTCTTAGGATTTATGTACCAAAATTTGTCTAAGATATAGAATGCCAAAAAATGACACTGATTCTATATAATCCATTCTATATAAGCCAATTCCAAGCTATTGTGTGTGTGTGGGGGGGGAGTGGGAGGGGTGAAGCTAGGTCAAGATAATAGGTCTAGATACAGGTCAAGATAATTACGGTCAAGATAGAAATTGACCCTACTAACCTTAGGTACTAGGACACTGCCTCTGAAAAGTCAGGACAGAGAGACAACAGTCAGTGCAGTCACTAAGTCATCCCATGTACAGTGATGTAGCTCAACATCAAGCAAGAAACAGTTCGATGCTAAAGAAGCAGGACACAGCATAATTTAAAATTGTTTCTTGCAAATGTTATTCTCAAAACCAAATGCATGTAAGAATCATCAGGGGATCTTGTTACAAAGCAGATTCTGATTCATTAGGTTTGGGGAGGGCTTGAAGGCCTGCTTTTCTAAATTCCCAGGGGTACTGTTACTTCTGGTTGGTACACCACACTTCAAGTAGTGAGGATGGAAAGCAATAGTCCTCAACCTTGGCTGTGCACTAGCTTTCAACAATGAACTGGATACCATTCCAGAGACTGATTTAACTGGTCTGGATTGAGTTGTTTTCTGGTGTTTTATAACTTCCCTCCAAATGATTCCATGTAGGACTCCATTTAAGTTCACTTCATTTGGTTCCTGTGGATTTTAGGACAATTTTTTATGTCTTTTATTTTAATCTTGTCACCAAGTTCTCAACTGATAGTTTCAGGGTCAGGGTCTGTAAGTGTTCAGTCTGGAGTACTCTGGGTATTTCTTCCATCATAACATATTTCAGGGTAAGAAGTCCTAATTAATGTTTTGCTTTGTAATTTGATTTAGAGATAATAATATTGTAGAAGTCTGAGAATTTTTTTCTTTCATTTGCCTTTAGTTTTTTTAACCTCTTGTAAAAAGAACCATCCAAAATATTTCCTTGGAGTTATAGGTAGATGGAAAATTGTATTTTCTCTTTCTTTTAAAACCCATGTCTTGTCTCGCACAGTCTTCTCACAGCTGTCTTCTGCTGTGTCCGTTTACTCTGGTCGCTTGGATTGCACCCTAATGATGTGTTTGTTCTCTCATTATCCTCATAGACACCAGCCAATTCCAAGAGCACATTCTTAGGAAATTGATGCCTTTGTTTAATTCCGCATATTTCTTCTTTTAGAGAGAGAGGGCAAACCAGGACAGCTATCAGATGTGTGGAACACGTAGATAATCTAGCCCTTACTAGGAAGATGATTTGTGTGAAGAATATCCAGTAATTTTCCATTTCACATCTTTGAATCCTTGTATCTTTTTCCTTCTTAATCTCCCGAGTCCTCCACTCCAATTCCACCCCACTTTCTAACATCCAAAAACAAAGGGTTCCATCAATTTAAAGGCTGACTTATGAAGACTTTCATTCTCTGCTAGGGTAATTTTTTTTTTTTTTAATTTGCTGTTCTGTAGCATTCTGTAGCAGAGACTATTTCACTATAGGCACTATTGCTACAATCAGGGTGGGCTGCCATCAAAGAAATCTTGTTTTGTCTTCTGAGTGTGAATAACATGAATTCTCCTAAGAAGAGATAGGTCAAAAAAAAAAAAAAAGAAAAGTGTGCTTTTCTTTACAAGGTTGTTTTTGAATAAAAATTTAATGTAGCACTGTAAGGTTGTTTCTCAGAGGACTTAATACAGTGTTTTTCAGCATATAGCCTATTACTCACTAGTAGTTATGAAATACATTCAGTGATAGTTGATCAGTACTCTTTTTTTTTTTTTTTTTTTTGAGACTAGGTCTTGCTATTTTGCTTGTGGAACCGCAGGCTCAAGTTGCCCAGGGTACCAGCGGCTCAAGCAATCCCAAACCTCAGCTTCCTACGTAGCTGGGATTACAGCACACACCACCACGCCCAGCTATCTTTTGGGGACTAAGACTTGCTATGTTGCCCTGGGTGGAACTCGAACCGCGATCCCCATTCCCAGCTGCGATTCTATAGGCTGTCGCTTTACAGGCACGTGCCATGTGCCCGTTTCTTTTTAATAGATGACGGAGGAAAGAAATCAAATGTCAGAAAATATTTCACATTATAAGTCTATTACCTTTTTTAAAAACTTCTGTTCCAATGATAAAGATATGTTGTATTTTTATTAGGAATTGACCTTTAAAAGATTGAAAGTCACAGTCTTAGAGCAATTCATGTCAGACCACCTTTACGCAGAACTCAAGACTGTTCCAAAAAACTTTATAACTCGATGATTATTTAATATTATTTTAAGATGACTGCTTACCTTTTGGCATAAAAATACTTCGGTCATAGATTCAAATCTTAACTTTCCACTCAGATTACATTATTGGATTGCAGTCTCACAACAGTGACTGCTGGGCTTTCTAGTGAGAGAACTTTCTCTTCTCTGCATTTACATTTATTTTATTCCAATCACTTTGATATCTCTTTGAAGTTTTTTGAAGTTGTTGTTTATTCTTTGGGAAAAGGGAAACATTAATGGCTCTTAAAGTCAAATAAACTGAAATCTTATGGTTTAGTAGACTAGACTGCTGCTAATTACCTTAAGGAGTTTAAAAAAAAAAGGGCTTTCCAAGTAATAGGATAGTTTGAGGAAATCAAATTGAATCTTTATCCTTCACATATTTTCTTTCCTAAAATTGATTTGATTGAGAACATGCTATAGTCAAGTCATTCATTTCACAAATGTCCTTTTCCTTTTTACAAGAGTAGCAAAATTCTCATAAACTAATCTGGAGTACTGCCAAAGTTTAAGAACACACGAAGCAACAATAAGTTCAAAGCATCTTGTAGGTTTGGGAAATGAACAAACCATTGTAGGTTTGGAAAAGTGAATGAACTTAATAACTGAACACCAAATCCCTGTGTTTGTAATAGGCATTTGCAATTTCCAAGTCCTGCTTTCAAAATAGCTGAAAAGGCAAAATTGTATTAGGTGCTAGATGATAAAAACTAATTTTTGAAAATTTATCATAACAATTTTTGACAAATAGTCCAAAAGGAAAAAGACTGAAAAAGTGAGGACCCTTATGTAGGTATGTAATAAGATTATGTATTCTTATCTCTCTATATGTAACAGCTAAAAAAAAAAAAGAATAGAAGTGACATTTCTCCCTTTCACACTCTGGAAATAAGCAATACTTATTCATGATAATTTGAATTAATCAGGAAAAATTGCTATAGCTATCTCACTAAAATATTCATTTTCAATAGGATTTCATATTTTATATTTAATATAATTTTTCAAAATTTATGATCTATTTATAATGATTTAATTAAATGGTTGTAATTAATGATTATAATAATTCAATAAAAAATTAACGCTAAAGCCTTAAAATTATAATAAATATATTTCAATTTCAATTTATTTTAGATATTTTTACATTGAGTTAATCAATAAATGATTAAAGTTTAAGTATATATTACATTAGGATAAAATTCAGAGGGGAAATGCAAACTACTAAAAATACCTTGCTAATGTATTTTTAAATGGGTGATAACAGATATAAATAAATACAAATGATATTTAAATTCCATTGAATAAATATTAAAACATGTTATAATAGCTTACCTTCACATATTAATACTCCTATCCTTTGCAGCTATGTAACCTTTTAACCAGAAATTATATATTTAAAATGTAAAAGAGCACTTACTGAAAATAAGTTTTCACATTTTTTTAGGAAGTATACTTAAAAATACTAGGGTCTCTCTTAGTTTATTATTACCAGAAATCTTTGAGGTCATTCCAAAATAATGATCTTTAATTCTTCTACAAAATCCTTTTATGAACCTTCTCCATAATTATCCTAGAAGTATATATGCAAAATACAGCATCTCATCACCCAGACTAGATGTAACTGGTAAGTTATTTGTTGGTTGGAATGTAGCTAGCAATAGTAACCAAATAAGAATCACATAATGAACTCCACCAACTTCATAATTCTTGCTGTTAAAATACTTTAATAACTCTTCACACTTAGGCAGTGGCTTTGAGGAGTAATTACAGCATCAACTGCTAAATGAAATGAAAATAATTAAAAACATAATTTGTTTTTATGCTGAGCACATGTATTTACTGCTGTCTTTTACAGATCACTTAAAATAATGGCAAAGAAATACAAAAGGATGTTTTCCTGTTAAAAAAGACAGTGAATGTAGGGGGACACCAGTAAATAAGAGTTTTTAAAACTTTCTAAAGGAAAAGAACTAATGACAACATAGAAGAAGCCACAATTTCAGATGGAAATTATTCACAATTTCAGAGCCTGATTGATCTAATGAATCATGGTAATCCTACACTTTTAACCAGTGATTTGGGTAGAGGATGTCACATCGCCCCATTCTGTCCAGTGAGAATTGAAGGAAGGATTCTTGTGATCTTTCTCTACTTTAACTCAAAATGGACATGTTGAATGGCATGCTTGGTCTGATATAATTATGTAACCATCAAGATAAAGCTAAAGTGAGAAAAAAGAGCATCCACAGAATGACAGGTGATGGATAAACATAAGTCCTTGATGACATCATTGAGTTCTTAATAAAACAATTCTATCTCAACATGTGTTATATGTGAAATATAAAAAAATTCCCTTTTGTTTCAACTAGTTAAATTGGAAGCTTCTGTTATTTATTCTCAAAGTGTAACAACAGATAAAAAGGTCCTATTTTTATATCAATAAACATATGTCTATGTTAATGCATATGTAAATAAAAAATAAAACAGAGCTTGTACATAATTGCACCCTATTAGAAGAGTGTTTTTTAAAGATCTTTGCTGAAATTGCCATTGTCTCTAAGTTTGGTGAGCAGGTTTTAAGCCATTTTCTTCATTGTTTTTGCTCTGATTCTTATCCTCCAAGATAAATTTTATATCTTGGAAGTTTGATAACCTGAGAAATTTCACCACAATAAGATCTAGTTGAAAGAGGACACTTTTTCCTGGAAATAAAAAGGAAAGTAGAGACGATGCTACACTTGTTTATTTAGTGTCCTTATCATGATATTTATTTCTCCAACAAAGTGGGACAAAGTCAACAATTGAGAGAGAGTGGAAGATAATGATACAAAGTCAAAGGGAAAAATATAAAATAGTCAGCTCTTCAAGTTAATGATCTAAAAGAATTTTGAATGGGATATTTTCTATTATTTCAGAACTTCCCTGAGAGGCCACAAGCTGAAAGAAATTGATTTGTTTCCTAGATGGATGTATGGAAAATATTCAAGGAATTATCAAAATAACCTAGTAATTATGTTCCATAGTCTATATAATCAAAGTCTAAAAGTTCACAGTGGAGAATTGCTTGTGGGGGAACATAGAGGAAAAAATGGAATTTTGTTTGGTTATTTTCACTCTCTTCTTCATAGACAGTAGAAGTTGTTAGGACCCAAGAAAGCCATGAGAGGGACCCTCAAGGAAAAATATGTATGATTACATGTGTTTGCTTCTCCTTTTAGACAAGTGCTCCCTTAATGGAATTATCTTTAAGAATATTGATCTAGCAGACCAAGGAAGTATACTATATTTTTGTGAAGTGCAAGAGGTGGCTATAAAAAGAAACTAAAAATATGCTATATTTTTATAGTACATACAATAACTCTTGGCCTGTAAGTTTGAGTGGACTAAAGATTTTAAGCATACCTCATATCATGGAGGTGATTGGGTGCAAAAACCCAGGTAGTGTTTCTCAAGACTTTTCCAATTCTAACAGGACAGAGTGTCTCTTTGCTGTAGGATAGAGTAACTAAAGACCATAGGAGAGTCAGCATTTTGATACTTACTCTGACAAGCACTGACTTGCAGACAAATGAGAGCTTTCATTAGCCTTAACTAAACTAAAAGGTCTTTCCCCAATGTATTTTATTCATCCTTTCTTGATTTTGATATTTCAGGAGTCAGAAGCAACATAATTAGATCAGGAGAAAGGATAGGGGGAAAAATGGAAAGCAAAGTGAAGAAACATTGAAAATATAGACTGAGCTGTTCTCACCACTGCATATCCTTACATCCTGGTCATTCCTAAACTGAAGAATGGAATAATTTTTTAATTCAATGATTAACTTAAACTGAATTGCAACATTGTCTGGACTACATTGGTTTCTTTAATCTGAGTTTGTTTACTGCTAAAGGTGGTCAGAATGCATGTAACATACCTGAAATGCCATTGGTGAGTGAAGAAGAGAACTTCTACATCCTGGGTTGCAAGGAAGTGGCTGGAAGAGATAAAATTTTCTGCATTGTGGCATTCATTAAACCTGCCACACTCAGTGAAAGCATTATTTCAGGACTGCCTGAGAGTATCCATTTAGGATTTCTAGTAATGAATTGCAAGGATTACATTGTGACATCCCTCCCACTCACCCACCCCCACCCCCCAAAATAGTCTTCTCCTTTAGTGTAGGCATAGATGTGAATATGTTTTGACCAAAGTTGGAATTTCGCTATAAAAACACATAGGAAAGGCATGAGGAGAAATGAACTAAGGATATTTCCAAGGAACTGACTGATATGATGAATCATGAATGAAATCCAAGGGAAGTGAGGAGAAAAATAAAGACAGAAGGGGGGTGGGTAGCGAAAAAAGAGTAGAATCCCAGAGCAGAGCCATAAAGAGGCAAGATATACTGCATTTAGGAAACTACAGAAAATAACTATAATAAGTGCAGGTGGTCCAAGAATGATTTGTTGGAAGTAAAAGTTTGAGAGTTGATGTAACTTCTGATGATGATAAGATTTAGGGTAAGGTTGGCTGATAGAAAAGTTTGTGGGAGATGAATTTGCTAAATAAATGAGCAGGTAAATAATAGAATGTTGCGCAGAACTGAAGCATAGAGCAAGAGAGGGGAAGAGGGGTAAAGTTGGGGGAGATGGGCACAAAGGATTAGGATGATAAGGGTTCATGTGTGATAAATTGGTGGGAGAACCTTGGGGTAGACTACGATATTAAATAAATAAATACACAAATAAACAAACAAGTGTTATCTTGTGTAATAGAACCACCCTGAGTTAATTTTCAGCTCAAACCAATTTGATCCATACTGAATCAATGTATCTATCAATTTCTAGCTGTGTACTATGTTTGTTTTGTCTATCATTAACCAAATCTGATCTATTTTATTTAAACTTATTTACGTTAAGCTATATATTACTATTAAGCATCATTTTACTTTTACATTTACAGGGTCATTTGCAATCACCCTGGCAAGATTTGATCATCTTTGACAGAACAGAGACCCTCCTACTCAGAATCTCTTAGAAAATTTTAATCTCATTTCTTGGTTTTCATTTTGTACTCTTGATACAGGAGTATCTCACATACCCCTCTCTGATATTTATGAACACAAGATGGTAGAATATTCTCTTTTTTGCCACATTCAAAAATATAAGCCATACAACATCCACAAAGAAAGACTAAAACTAAATTGGAAAACATCAATTTGTTGTAAAGATACTTCATATCAAGATGTTCCATTGAGCATATTACTGGTACTATTGCATAAGTCAATATTTCTGAAGTATTGGTTTAGGGTCCTACATGTGATTCACTTCAGGATTATTTTTAAAGTGTAGAATCTAGGAACAAGCCCCAACAGAAGTGATTTAGATGCTTTGGGGCAAATGTGGATGGAGAAGTCTAGGAATCTATAATTTAAAAATTTGCCCAGATAGCCTTTAAACATGAAGAAATATGAGGGTCATCTTTAGAAAGCAAATAAAGTATCTTTGTTCCAATTTATCAGGAAAGCTAGGCATTCACAAGATTTTAAAAAATGTATTTTTTTAAGTACACAGAAGAACTCAAAATTAAATATACGCTAGTTGATCAATTCCTCTTTGAAGAATGAATTATTTCTACAGGATTTATCTATGACCTATCTTTGTAGATAAATCTAAATGGAGAGTGGAAAAAAAGATAAATAATTCAATCCCCATCCCTCCTCTTCTTTGTTCCATACATCCAAATCCCATTATTCTTTTTTTAATAAACCTTTGAAGCTTTTGCCCTCCCTTCTTCCCCTCTCTGTTAACCTCATAAACTCACTTCATTGACATGTCTGCTAGTTTTCATAAGTGGGTTGCTTTGTTGAATCATATACCATGAAAATGTCCAATATTTATTTGCCTTTATTACATTGATCTGCTTCACTGCCTGTCATTCCCTTGAACTGTTTTTGTTTAGGTAAGAAAGAAAGCATTTCATCTTTCCTTAGGCTGAATTCCAGTGTGTGGATATCCATATCTTTTTGATACAGTTCTCTATTAGTGGGTCTGGAGGTTGTTTCCACACCCTAATTACTAAAAATAATATTTCAATAAGCATTGTAAAACATAGAACTTTTTGACTTTATGATTATGATGTCCTATTCTTAGGAAAAATGCCTAAGAGAGTGAATACTGGGTTGTACAATATTTCTATTATTAGTGTTTTAAAGTAAATCCAGATTATTTTCCAAATTGGTGGCACCAGTTTAGATACCCACCAGTAGTATAATCAGAATTGCTTTTATTCCTTTATCATCTTCACTAATTGTTTAGGGTCTGTTTAATAGGTACCATGTTCACAATTGTGAGATGATACCTTATCGCATTTTTAACTTGCCTTCCTTTATTAAAAGCAATCAGCATTTTTCAATGTGTTTACTAGCCTTCTTGAACATCCTCTCTGGTGAACCATCCATTCTCTTGCCCATTTATTAACTGGATTGTTTTTCATTATTAAATTGAATATCTACTTTCTCTACCTTGAATTATTAACTGCTTGCCAGTTGTATAATGTGTAAATATCTTCTCACATACAGCAGGAAGTCTTTTAAATCTATTTATACTTTTATTGGTTATATAAAATCTTTTTAATTTGAGATAATTGCAACTGTTTATATTTACTTTTATTTCCATTGCTACAGGGAGGCCAAGTCTCCAAAAACACCTTTATCATTGATTTAATAAAATGTGTTGCCAATGTTTTCTTCTATTATTGTTGCAGGTATTATTATGTGATCTATTTTGGATTTATTTTTGTGCATGGAGCAAGAGAGCAATCAATTTCATTCTTTTATGGGTGGTCATCCCATTTCCACAGCACCTTTTGTTAAAGATACTCTTCTTTCCCCCATTGAATGGCCATGTTTCCTTTATCATGCATTGCGCTGATAGCTGAATGGTTTTTTATTCTGTTCCATTGATCCATGTGTTTCTTTTTACTTCAATATCACATTGATTGAGTTACTATTACTTTTCAGTATAAAGTCAATTTAGATGAAGTTTCCACTTCTTTTTTTTTTTCAAGATTGTTTTTTGCTATTTGACATCTTTGTGGATCCAAATATATGTTAATATTTTTATTCAATTTATTTGTAGAATATTGTGGGTATCTTTATAGAGATTGCATTAAATATTTACATCAATTTTGGTAGAAAAATTATATTGATTCATCCCATCCATGGGCATGGACTAGCTTACTATCACCTTATGTCATGAACTCAATACTTCAGTAATATGTAATTTTCATTATAAAATCCTTCATATCCTTGCTTATTCAACTCTTTCTGTTCTGTGACTGTGTTCATTTATTCAAGGTTATTAAATTTATTGGTATATTTCTATGCAGACTGTGCCAATTTCCCCTGTTTTATTTCTAGTTATGTTATTTATATATTTTCCCTACTTTGTTTGCCTTACTAAAGGTTTATCAATTTTATTTCTCTTTTCAAAGAATCAACTTCTATTTTCACTGTCTTTTAGATTCTATTTCATTTATTTCCATTCAATTTATTATGACTATCCTTCCTACTACTAATTTTGTGTCTTGCTTATCCCTTGTTACTAGGTATTTTATTTTATTAATTCTTTAATTTTTGCTCTTCAATGAAGCTCCTTCTTGTCCTTTCTTTTGTGTTGAGTGATGGTCCTATAGGACAAAGTTTTTTTTTTTGGAAATATTCTTTGTGTACTTTAAATATTGCCTTGCCTATAAGATTTCACAGAGAAGTTCACGGGAAGTTTAGTCGGTGTTCCCTCACAAGTTACTCATTTTTTTGAAGATTTTAATAATCTATCCTGTATTGACTTTCAGAAGTTTAAATATAACATACCTCAAAGTATGCTAGTCTGGTATTGTTTGGTTTGGAACTTTTTGAGTCTCTTAGACCATAATGTCTGGTTCATTTCCCAGACTGAGATGGTTCTCATCAATTATTTCTTTAAGTTAATAGTTTATGCTTTCTCTTTCACTTTTTCTGGGGCTCCCATGATAATGATGGTTTTTTCTCTTTAGATTGTCCCAAAGAAACACACTATTTTCATTCTTTAGTTATTTTACTCTTTATTGTTCTACTTGTGTGTTCTCCAACTCTGTGATTTCAAGCTCACCAACACTATCCCTTACTCGCACATATACTGTTGAGACCCTCTATTATATTTTTAAACTTATTTACAGTGGTTGTTAGTTCCATTAATTTAATTTTTACAGTCTTTTGTTTTGCTTGTGTTCCTATTTTTGATGATCCATTATTTTTTCAGAACTCAGCAAACTAAGTTGTAACTATTACCTTAAACTCCTTATCAGGCATATTCAGCAGTTTTGCCAGACTGAGACTTCTCTCCAGTTATTTGTGTCAGCATTTGTGATATTTTCTCTTTAATTTTAGCTTTCATGGGTTGTAATAGAGAGTCTCTATTTCTCATCTTAATAAACTGACTTCTTACCCCACCTATAAGAAGCTCTCTATATAATTCTAGATTTTTTTTTAACCAAGCATCTTTATGTGTTTATTATTTCACAGACCAATGCCTTTGCATCTATTCAGATGGTTATGGTAAGGGCCAATAGGTAGGAAGGAACTAGGGCTGTAGAGCTCCACAATGTAGCTTCAGTGAGCATCAAGCAGCCAGGAGTGCAGAGTTGAGTGGTAGGGATTTACAATAATTCCCTCCCCAAGAGAAACTGGTTAAACAGTCTCAGATAGTCTCACACTAGGCTGTACTTGAGGAACAGATGTGGCTCTAGGTGCACATGTGGTTGTTATAGCATTACAGGCCAGAAGTGTCTTTCCTTGCTTTTTGAGTATAGAGCCTTACCCTTTATACACTTTCTTCTGTTGTTAAGGTCCATGACATTCAACTCAGGTTAGTGAGAGCATTCAGTTATCTTGGTTTTGGCCCTCAGTGGGCATAAGACAGATATTTTATTTTAGTCTCAGTCTGTAAATAATAGCCTTTTATTCAAGAACACACAAGAGACCCAGCCTATCTCTCCTTGCTATTTGGCTTCCAACTGTTCTAGTTTGGGATCCTCAGGCTCAAGTCAGCAATCATCACTCTGTACCCTTATTGTTATAGATCTCCAGTGGTGCAAACCCTGTCCTCAAGCCAACTATACTATACAGACCCTTCTTATGTGTACTGCTGCTTTTTTAATGTCCCAGATGTGGGCGTGTGCCCTTCAGCTAACAACAGTAGATGAGTTCTAAAAACAGATTCTATACCGTAGCTGCTTCTCCCTTTCATGGGTTGTACTGCCTCAGTATTTCTTTAAATACAATTTAATTTCAGTTTTCCTACCCCTATTTTTGTGCCATTGTTTCTGAGATATATGCTAATCATGCATTTATCTTTTAGGGTATTTTGTTTTTTTATAATATGGTTGTAAGCATATGGAGGAGGCAAGCTTGGTGTGTTCAGTAATGTACCCTCTTCCAGACTTTCTTTCATAATTTTTATTATCAGAAAACCTGATTTTAAGTCATGCAGAAAAAAAAAATCCCAGTTCTGATTTTCTATTTCCCTACTCAAATTTAGGATTTTAAAAAATCAACTCAGAAATGCCTTCTCAGTAAGAGAGGGAAGTTAGATCAGGTATAATTAAGGTTGATTTTCTTCCTGGAAACTTCCTATCAAATGATAATTTTTCTCCTGTCTCTTGAGGAGACAGGAGAACTTAGTATCTTTCTTTCCCCTTCCTCTTTCCTCTTTCTAACCCTGTACCTGACACAGTGACAGCATGAGTATTTCATCTTTTCCATAGTTTTGCGTTTACTAGCACTGATCTTCTTTCCTTCCTGTCACTCATCTCATTTTTAATTTGCACAAATCTATTTTAATTGCATAGATTAGAATTTTGCTGGATCCTTGAAATCTACTTTCTGGACCCATAAGTGTTTTTTCTTTCAAGATTTTTAACTTCCCTTTGTTCTCCCTCTGAGTCTTAGCAAAGTAGATCAACTATTGAGGGGGCATTTACAGTAATTTTACAGATTATTCACTTTGGATGCTCCATGCTTTTTAAAGAGGAGCTATTCAGGTTTTCCATCTTTTTATTTAGACAGTTTTTACAGGAAGAGATGGCTGTAATTAAGTTTATAAATTGGCTCATCATATAGTGGAATGACTCAATAGCTATCTATATTACCTGAAGAAAAAGAAAAAAAATCTCACTACCTGCCCCTCCCCCCCAACAATCTGTGGTGTATATGGTGTTATGGTGTATACACGTATTTTGCAAACAAGGAAGGAGAGAGAGAGAGACACTATGACACCAAGAGTAAAAGCATCTATTTCATATAACAACGTGATGATTGCTTAGGATACAAAATGATAATTTAAAAGTAATTGTACTTTCAGAATATTTGAGGCAGCTTTGTCCACAAACACTAAGAGAAACCTGGAGAAGGAGGCTTAAGTAGAACTGCTGAGTGTAGGCAAAGAGCAGCTGGAGCAGGGTTGTATGGGAAGAGCCAAGGGTTCAGGGGCGGAGAACTGATTTCAAATCTCAGCTTAGCTTTCTGTGACCTTGAGGAAGTAGTTAACATTTGCTGAGGCTCAGCTTCTATATCTCTAGAGCAGAGCAACACCAGGCTAACAGGGTGGAAATTAGGAGTAGAGATAAAGAAGGTCCTATGCCTAGCACATGGTAGGTGCTTCATAAAAAGGAGTTACTGTTATGGAAATCGCCAGCAGCTCCAAGTTTGCAAATTGCGTTCTTTGTGCCACTGTACCTGAAATACAAATCAGCAGCCCCTGAATCCAGACGCAAACCTATTTTTATTTCCAGAAGGTGGTTCCAAATAAAAATGTGCTTTTTACACCAGGGGTCGATTTTTCATGCTATTTAAGCAGTGAGAGCCATGTTAGAGATTCTGGGGTCTGTAAAACATGTGAAAACAAGAGTCTCACCAAAAATTCTACAGTCTAATCAAATGAGAGGAAGTGCTAAGATCTTTTTTCTCATCAAGAAAACTTTAGACATCTAGATATTTCATCCATAAATCGAAAACACTACCTCATTTAAGGTATAGATCTGTCTGTGCTATCATAAATGTATGTCCATAACATACTGATGAACACCTGAAAATTTGGTTTTACACATTCATTTCTTCTGCTTTCAGTTAGAGGCTTATCTAGCAAATTACTTTTCCATTATAATTTAGCCAGAGTAGACTTATGTTGCTTTTAAAGAGCACTGAAAAAATACAGTGATGAGGTAGTAAGCATTATATTTGTTTTATGGTATATTTTTAGTTAATTTACATAATTTTGTACTAACGTTTTAATGTCATTTTTGTAAATAAAACACACAAATAAATTAAAATAAATCCAGGTAACCAGGAATATCCTCTGAGAGAGAAATTACTTTGCTTGAATGCTCTTTGCAAGCTGAGAGCAGTTTTCATCAGAATGGGCAGCTACAAGGTAGCTAAAGGAGAGAAGGAGAGATATCACACTGTGGTGTGTGTGTGTGTGTGTGTGTGTGTGTGTGTGTGTGTGTGTGTGTGTGTGTAAAGGAAAACTGTGGGCAAGAATTTGTATTGTACTTTAAATTTGAAAGGTATGCTAAAAGACAAAGTGTTTACTATATCCAGGAACTGGCTAAGTCTGGGAGAGTTAGTTCCCCCAGGATCAGCAAAGACCCATATGTCAAAGCAACAGAATTTAGAAATGAAAGACAGGGTTAATACACCACACAATCCAGATAAGACTCTTGAATTTACCTTGAACTTTCAAGACTCCTGCCACTTTCACCAGCTTTGAAATTGTAAAACCCTGGGAGTTCTGCAATTTTTCAAAAAAGTCAACATTTCACTCAGCATAATCCTGATCTCCAGGGTTCTGCAATTTTGCATGTTTTCACCACTATACCATACAACCTCTGTGTATAATATAATGTACATCTCTCTTCAGTTTGGGGGGATGGTGGTGGATGATTGCTAAACAAGATTAGCAATCTAACTTAGCAATCTTTATTTAGATGGGTGAAGGTGGTTGCAAAAACAGGTCACATCAATTAGTCTCCATTTGCTGATTCCTCACTTTTCTTCTTCCCTCTTTGCCAGATTGCCCTTCAGAACTCCAAATGCTGTATATTCTCTTGTACAAAATAATGTCTTTTTTTCTATGATGTTTCTGCTCCAGCCAACACTGGTCCCACACATTTTCTTAAAAATACCAATGTAGATTCTCGTGACAATGTCCCTAAAGAAGACAATTCTTGTTAAGAGGAGTTCTGGAGTCACCTATAAGGAATCTCCCTCTTATGTCCACAGACAAGGAAACTGAGCTTTTCAAAGGGAATATATGTGATGTCCAGAGGGAATAAACAACAGGAAGATACACTGGGATAGAGAAAAGATTTATTCCACAATTAGAGAATGTCCATGACTTCATAGCCCATTAATTAATTGATCAGCAAATGTTTATTCAGTGCTTACTATGTAACAGGAGGCAGCAACTAAATGCTAGGGAATTTAAAAATGAATAGAACATGATCTGAAGAGCAAAATATCCAGGTAGAGATGGATACATAAACAGAAAGGTAGAAAACTGTGCTACAGTGGAGTACTATATAAAGTTCAACCATTTGTACACATCAACTCAGGCCTATCACATATATTGGGTGCTAAAGAGATGTTCAAATGGAGGCCACTTATCATACATCTAAATATTTAAAAGATATAAATCAAACTAACAGGCTGCTAAATAAAATATATTCTACCCTTGGACTGTGACAAATAGAATTTCCTAAAACCTGAAAGGTCAGTTCTGAGTTTAGAATTCTCAGTTCTAAAACCATGGCAGTGCAGGGAAAGCTGGTCTATGGGTCCCAAACTGAGGCTCTGGTTAATCTACCCTCCTTTTCCTCCCCCAGTTTCTTTTCATACTTGCTTACGTGCATGTAGACACTTGGTTGTATGTATAATCTCCAGCCACAGTCTACAAAAAACAACTATATTTCCATCACTACTTAGTCTATGGAGTACCGACTGAGGGTGTTAGTTTTACTTTGGCACAGAAACCAAGCAAGCTTACTTCCTCTGGTTCTAAAAGTGGAGTTAAGACCAGTTAGGAGGGAATTCCAGGGTACCAGAAATCAGAGTATGGTCTAGAAGGGGAATGTATCGTTAAAGAGGTCTACCACATTGGTGCCAGGGAGTTTTGTTTGAGGCATTGCCAGGCAAGAGTTACAGAAAGGCCTTGTGAAGCACAGGTACCATATTGCCTGCATCAACAATAATATTACTTAACATCAGAGGTAATATTACTTAAGCTATTTTATCATATATTTTTTCAAGATGAATCATCCCGAAATGCATGCAGAATTCCAGTTTCACATGCAATGTAACCAAAAGTTTTATGTAACCAAAAGTTTATTTGATTTCAATTCCCAATTAATGTACCCTTGAAGAAATTTATTTCTGGACTTATGTAGCATTGTAATTCCCTACCATCAAAAAAGGGAAAACAGGACAAATTCACTTTTGGTTGAAAATTCCATTTAGCATGTAAAGTATAAGAGGGTTGTCTTTCAAAGACAAAGAAAAACATTTTATTTTCAACTAATCATTTTCCCATGACTGGTTCTTTTCATTTCCTACTGTTTTCAGACCAGGTTTCATCAGGGTCACAGGGAAATAACACATGTCTGGTTGGATCAAAGTAAGGTGACTCCTTTACCACAGGTATGCTCTCCTTGTCCTATTATCTTGTCTTTAATTCCTGGCTTAGCCTGACTTTCCACTTATTTTTTTTAATCTCCTTTTTCCTCTCTTTCATTGTCTACTACACTTCTAGTTGCTCACCATGTCTATCAAATTATGATCATATACCATATTTTATTCTCTAGTACTTCTGTTCTCCTGGCTTCTATTGACTTCCTGACCAAAGCTATTAATGTCTTGACCCCTAAGTTTCTTGTGTTTTGTGATGAACTTAAATCAGTCTCATCACTGCACTCAATTTCCTAATCTAAAGCTATCAACAATTTGGTTAGAGGAGTACAAGCAAATAATAGGTCATGCATCAGAGCAAAAATACTCCCCCCACCCCTTAAATTTTAATTCTTCTCAATCATATTAGTGGAATGAGAGGACTTTATCTCTAACCTATTTTGGCTCTTTTCCAATAAATCTTTCCCCCACCAAACCTCAAGAACTCCATCTCCACCCCATCATACTATAGAAATTAATGCTATGTAAGATTGGTCTATTGCCAACTCGTGAACATTATAAAGATACATGTTAATACATTGGGGTTTCAAGTATTCCCAATTTGTTGCTCATCAGAACTTCTGGTCTGTTGGTTTCTTTATGCTAGACAATTTTTCAGTTTGCCAGCTTTTTCATATTCATCCTTACCCAGTTTACCTGTATTTGAAAACCACTCCTATGGGTACCTTAAACTCCTTCATGCCTTTATATTTTGCCATAACCAACTTGGCATCAAATCTGCTGTTAGGCATTCTCTCTAATAACATTGAAGCATTTGGGGAATAATGCAGCAGAACAAATTGTTATCACTGTAAATTCATAATCAGTAAACTCAAGCAAGCCATGCTCCTCACCAATACTATCAGTCTTTCCTAGTCACTGGATTCTCTTTCTAAATTTTTCTCCAACTGTGATAATGCCCACTCAGTTTGTCTCATATGTTTGTCCAGACATTTTTTCTTCCTTCCATCATAGGGAAAACTGAAATTATAGGGGAAAATTACCTCAATTTTTAGTTACCAATTTTATAAGCCTACGTCTTATTCTCAAGATAATCACCACATATATTTGATTCTACCTGCTTCTCATTTCACAATCTTATGACCTTTATGCTTCAGTTACACTGGCCTTCTTCAGTTCTTTTAAGGCCATATGTGAAGTTTGCATGATGACAAGAATTATTCAAGTTTTTTAGTAAATTACAATTTTCAAGTCCAATACATAATACTTTAAGTGGACAGACCTAGAACATGCTATACATTACTCAGGAAAAATGGGGGGAAATGTACCACTATCTCTCCTCCCACAGGACCTTCCAAATATTGTTCATTCTTCTTGGAAATCTTTTCCTTGCTTTCTCTTCTTCCTTTTCCAATCACAACAGATTTTACTCATCTTCTAGTTTTTTACTCAGGCATCATTACATAGGAAAGCCTCCTGGCACAAGTTCTAACCCACCACTATGTTTAGGAAGTTCCTTTGTCATTTGCTCTTAGAGGATCACATTCCTTCTGTTCATAACACTCATTCCATATAAACATCACACACTCACTGTGTGATTATTTGGTCACTATATCTCTACCAATACATGTCTGTTGTATTTTATCATTGTTTCTATAATATCTAGTCTCATACTTGGTACATAATTTTTCAATAATAATACTTGAATGAATACTAAATGAATTGGTTCTTAAAACTAACAAAAAGTGTTTGAGATAAAAAAATTAGAACCTTGGTAGAGTTTATGCTCATTAATTTGATATGTTTAGTGTTGGGCAGTCTGTTCCATTGTTGGATTATTTAAAAATTTGTTTTTCTATTAAACTCAAACCTGTCCCCTTTAAATTTTCACCAGTGTTTATAGCACAACCTTGTTGAGGATATGATCAGAGCTTGTTTCCTATTAATGATATTCCCTTCCAATATTTAAATAACTTTATCATGAACAAGGACATTTGTTGCAACAGTTCTTGCTTGATTTGAGGTAGTTCTCTGACTTCATTATCCCTTCCCCAGTTTGAGCACACTCTAATCAACACAGAAACAAGACAGAAACAACAGCATCATGAAACTCTCACATCTTCAAAATTGTTGCTTTAAGTCATTACTTTAAGGTGAAGCTGCTTTCTCCCTTCTACCAGATACAATTTAAATAACTAACTCATTGAACCACCTAACTGCAATATCTCTAAGAAGGATCGTACCTACAAGGTGATGAATCCACAGGACACATGGGATTTGTTACAAGTACTTTTATTGGAGAAATTTGTTGACAAATGCCCAAGAAGGAGTACAGAGTGATCAGTAATAATAAAACCTTATGGAGATCATTTCCGCAATGCTGTCTGGAAGAAAAATTGAGCCAAATTCCTTAACCAAAGGTAGGTTTTCTGTATCTTTCCACTAGTAGTTTTTATATTTCATCTCTGGAGAAATTTCAAATGTTTCAAATCTAAACCTGTATCAAAGTAGTGATTTATAAAAATAGCAAAGGGGCCCTATTTATCTCCATCCACTAATCCTAGCCAGCAGCTGAAAAGGATTGGAGTTTAAATCCTATTAGTCTCTCAGAACCCCCCAACCCCCAGGGCACAATGTCAAGTTGATTCAATTACTTCTGGGATGAGCGAGGAGGCTGTCACATTAACCAACAATTTCCAGTGTTCAGGAAAAGGAGACGGTTTGATCTTCCAGAATAAGAGAATTACATGTCTCTCTAATAGCTGGAAACCTTTCCAAGGATCACTCTTCCAGGCTCCTCTAAAAATCAGAGGCAGAAAGGCCATGCCATTCATGGCTGTGGGCCCAGTAGGTCAAGTACCACTTAAAAGTGTTGAGAACTTCTTAACAGCGTCTTAAGACAGTGACACTGTGGACTTATAGTAAAATATGGTAATAAATGGCACCTTGCAATTTGGACTTAACCAAAATGCTCAGTGTGTTGGACAATGCATATACTGACCTAGGATTTTTAAACAGTTCTAGGAATAGAACTGGGGCAATGGCTATAGGAATGGAAAGAAAAAGGATTTAAAAGTAAAAGAATCTATTATCAGAATTGACAAAAAATCTGAATTGTGTCACACCCTAATTAAAATTTATACTACCCTTAATTACAAGAAAGTTAATACAAAGTATTAACTTTCTTATTAATGTTTTGTATTAACTTTCTTGTTTTGTATACACACTTTGTTAAAAAGTTTGATTGAATGAATGAATGATGAGGTTCCCCAAATTCTGCACTTGAGTATAGCTTGTACATTTCAGATCAACACTCTTATTCTTATTTAGAATTAGATCTCTAACTTAAATGCCTTCCTTCTCTCAAAGAACTTTCCGATCTTCCCAGCTGACAGGAATCTCTTCTCTGGATTCATTCTTCTGACATTTATTTTCCCTTGCCTTTCTGGGGACAAGCTTATACAAGTACATTTCTTTTCCAACTTCTGTGAGAGTAAAAACTTCTATTTCATATCTGTGTTTTACTTAAGATCTTAATGTAACTATGAAAAAATAATCTAGAGATGGGGAAACATGAGAAATGGCATAATAAAATAGGCATAATTAAAAGGAAAGAAGGAAATACTGGTCAATGCTTGTAGAACCAGTATAAATTGACAATTTAATACTGATTTCCCACAATTATATGCCAAAATATTTTAATGTGTATACCATAGGGCTCAATAAAATTGCTTCCACATTCATACTGCACTCAGATAACTGAAGAATGTGAAGTGCACACTTCAACAGCACATGTGCACAAAGAAGATGAACTGGGCTCCTGCCCAATGATGACATGTAAACTTAGGAAGTGTTCTGTATTTTTCTGAGGTGTGTTTATCTCAAAAAGTATCAAGTTGTACATATTAAACACAAATACAGTTTTTTGCATGTCACCCTGAAATCGGGTGGGAAAACAGGCAAAACGGGGTGCTGAACCAAACTTACAGAGGGGAACAATGGCCGCCTTTAAGGCCAACTACAACCAGGTTCTTCCCAGTTCACGCATGTGGTAGCAAGACCACATAAACCTTAAGAGGGAGGCAGAAACAAATTTACTTAATAAATGACAAATGAGACAAGAGTCACTAAGGGGTACAGGGAAATCCTTTTGGTAATCTTACCACACAGTCCAGTCTCTAATCCAAAGAACACATAGCTGCAGCAACCATGTGCGTCCACAAAATGGAGGCTGCCCCACCTTAGGGCAAATTAAGATGGCGCTGCCGCTCCTTCAAAGACACAGCTCCACTGATTCCAAGTCAGAGGAAGCCAAGAGGGGGTCGACAATCCTCCAAAAGCAAGAGATTTAAATCCAATGAGGAAAACCAGGATGGTGTCGTCAATTCTTCTCCAAAAGGCACAGCTCTGGCATTCTTTCAACTCCAACTCCAAAGTGGCCCAGAATCAGCAAAACTCAATACAGCAACACAGCAAGCACCTCAGATGTCTCACGCTGAAAATAACAACACAGCAAACTCTCCTCAGTTCCCCAGAAGACTTCCAAGCTTCGCAGTTTCAAAATTAAACCACGTTTTCAAGTACCACATTTCCAAGGCAGATCACACAGGTCACAAATTTCTCCAACATGCTTCCCCAGGCTCCTCACCAGCCTGGGCTGGGGATGGAAGCCCACAGCTTGGCTTCCTTTCCTGCCTGATGCCCCTCATGGCAGCGGCAGCTCTGAGGTCTCCAGTCTCTCTGCTGCTCCTCCTATACCTTCTTTCTCTGTTCTTTTCCATTTTGTCCTCCATTCTTCTCTGTTCTGTTCTCAGTTCTCTTCTGTTCCCTTCTCTCTTCTGTTCTGTTCTGTTCTGTTCCTTTTTCTAAGTCTTTTATTCTCTGTCCCCTCCCTGATGCTTTAATCCTCTTTTCTGGAGAGAAGGCTTTAACTTCCTAACTTACTTTATTAGCTAAACTAATTTTATTGTTAGCTAATGCTAACTAACTTTATTGTTAGCTAATGCTAACAATAGCTATTTTAATGCATCAAAACCAGTACTGGGGGCCACAGCCCCCTAACAACACTACCTCAACAAGGGCCCAGTCATTATGATATCAGATTGATTCAACCTTGGAATTGACCGCAACAACTGAATGCTTAAGTCAGGTTGCTACAATGGAAGGAATCAGGGCTACCATGCAGTTCCAAAGATGAATTTGCTTTAAATAACATAGCCAATACTAATAAAATTGTCTAGTTTTCCAAAACCCTTAAATGAGAAACTTTTATGAACTAGCCAAAATTCTCCCCTATAAAACTGTTAAGGATTCCTCCCAATATTGATTGAGGTTTTCCCTTCTTGTACTACTCTAGGGAATATGCTGGAGCCAGAAGGTAATGGAAGAGAGGTAATCAACAAATGAGTTCTGCGTAGCATATTATTTAACCAAACAATTCTACATGGTACTTTCCTCAAGTTGCATATGATTGTTGAGAGCCTAGTGGAGAACCATGACAAAACAGATCCAGTTAGAGTTCCATTAATCTTGACCTCTCATATTTTGTCTATGCTGCTCTATTTGGTTTCCCATTCTTACACCCTCCAAACTTAAAGAAAACACCACAAATAGTTCAAAAAAACAAACATTCTCCACCCAGTGACCTTAGTCCTGCTGCTCCATTCACTCCTCGGTGGGAATTTTGGTAAATGTCCACAGAGATCATAACCAACATACACACAGTTATATATCATAATTACCCCTTCATGTCCTAAAGAAGACATTTCTCACGTTTTCATTTCAGTAAATCTTTAAAAAATGCATTGATTTTTTTTGATAAGATCAACTTTTGCATGACCCTTCTGTGTCCATAATGTTGCTTGTTCACAGCTTTTCATGATAAGCCTGTTACAACCTGGGGGGAGAGAGTTGTTGTATGCTAAAGGTCACAAGGTAGCTCTTAGCTTTGCACAGCATGTGTGTATGTGTGTGTGTGTGTGTGTGTGTGTGTGTGTGTGTGTTTGGTGCTATGTTTGGTTCTGACATTTTTTTTCCATGTTTGGTTTGTCCATGGCACCTTTGAAGAAGTGCTTCTGAGATATGGAGAAGTAATACAACATTTACTAAAATGCATTTGAAGTATTTTATTGTAAGATGACATTTTAAATAAAGTACCATAGACAAAGTCAATAACAAATTTAAAAACTGATGATTGATGTACACATTGGGATAGATATTTTAAAATGCAAATACCTTATACATTCAAATGACAGAGATAAGCAATTCAGGAGAAAAATAGGCAAAATTGATGGAGATTAATGAAGTAAACACTTTGTAGGAAAATGTGAAAAAAAAATACCAAAATGTCCAATTACTTTTTTTGAATGGACTTGGATTAAACATTTTTTGGCATAAATACTACACAGCCAATACTATTTGGTTCCATTCAATCCTATTGGGAGACATATAATATCAGTTATTGTTTGGAGTTAGCAAGTTTGATAACTTACTTGAAGTGGTCACCTCTAAATCAACTCTTTTATTCCAATTCAACTCTTCCATACCCACCCAGCTTATCATTTGTTTCTGGTTATACTTCCTGTGCAACTTAGTACAAAAAATATATGGCTATATATGGTAATAAATCTGTATTTGTATAATAAACAACTGTATACAGAGATGAGTAAATATATGTATTCTTATTCTCTCTCTTTTAAAAAATATTTTTATTTTGCCTTTTTTACATATCAGCATATCCTGGAGATCACTATCAGTTCATAGAGATCTTTCCTATCCTTTTCCACAACTGCACAGTAATGCATTATGTGGGTGCATCATTGTTTTTTAATTCATCTCTTAAGAATGGACATTTTTGTGGCTTCCCATATTTACTCATTAAAAAAATGCCGTAGTATTGGATTGTCTTTCCATTTTTTTCATAAGAGTCCTCACCATCAAAAATACCTACATTTTCTGACTAGTTGCTATAAACTATGTACCAAACACTATGCTAAGCTACTCTGTGCTCATCTCCACTTTCCTCACCTTCTCAAGCTTTCTTCTCTCAGCTTCATCCTCTATTTTCTATAACATAGACCATCCCACCCTGCACAAGCACCCTGCCACCTACACCTTCTCCCATCAGTCACTTATCATCAACATACCACCATTGTATAGCACCCTCACTCATTAAAAAGGAAAGTAAACATTTTCGATCCCTCAGTTGTCTTGTTTTGTGCTACCTCTTTAGTTCAACTTTGCAGAAGCATTGTATTCACTTCCTAATACCTATTGTGTAACTGAAGCCCTTCGAGGATCTCTTACTTTTCTAATATTCCAGTCAATCAATTTTGGTTTCAGATGACCAGCAAATATCATATTGCCTATTTCAGTGAATATTTTTCTCTCATCTCCATTATCCTTTGGCAACTCTTAATATTGCTGACCTTATTCTACAACTGTTCCTCGGTAGCTTATAAATCACAATGGCTCATCTCTCACTACTGATCTCATCTAGTCTCGTGATCTTTACTGAAGGCATTCATATTTACTTTTCTCCAGCCCAACTCTTTTCCCTGAGCTCTAGACTCACATATTTTAATTGATGTCTTGACAGCTCCACCAATATCTCAATACACCATGCCCAAAAGGGAGTTCTTGATATCACTCCTTAAAAACAAGTTCACAACTCTAGGATGATCCTTGGTTTTTACCATTTGTCTAAATTCTCACATCCAATTCATTAGCAAATTTTGATTGTTCTATTTAAAGTATCTTCCCTAGTCAGTAGTATTTCTCCACTTCTCCTGGAGTCTATGTGCTATGACCATTTGTCTGAAGTATTCCCAGAATTATTTGCTGATTTTCCCTCATCCATGTCTGTACCTTTAACCCATAATTGGAGAGATGGTCTAACCTATGTCACCATTAGCATAAAGAAATCCCCAGTAGCTTTTGACTGAACCAGAATAACCAAACCTTAAGACCTTTGTATGTCTGACCTTTGACTATTTCTTCCTCATCTTATGCTATTAGCTACATTCATTTTCTTTTTGTTACTCAGATGCAATTTGTTTCCACTTTATGGTTGGTTTCTTCTTTCCCTTTAACACAGAAATGTGGCTTTTCCCTGATGTCCTACATTATTCTATCATGTTCATGTTTGTGTCATTTATAATATTTATTGCTATTTGCTAGGGCTTTTGGCTATCTGCTTCTATTCTAGGAATATTTTCTGATGTAGCCTATCCCTGCACTAACTACATTGCCTAAGAAATGACAGGTACACAATAACACTGTTTGAATAACGAATGAATTGATGGACTAGTATAAACTCTCTAAGAGCAGGAACAATGTCTGCTTTCTACACTCCAGAGTTTATATTGCCTGGTGCAAGAGAGAAACTCAGTAGTTACATACTGAATTAATGATTTAATTCTTTTCTTACAGTCAAGGAAGTTAAGTTTAAAGGTGTTGAGTACCTTCTACCTGATCACATAGGCAGAAAAGAGGTAGAGTTGAACTTAAATCCATGTATTTAACAACTGATTTCTTGAACTATTACTACAAGGGACTTCTGAAATTATCTTACTTAGTAGACTGATTATACTAATGAAGAAAATGATGCTCAGAATATTGAAGTATATCCCCAACTCATCTAGTTTGATCTATATTTTAGGACCAGTTCTCTGATAAACTTCATTAATTTCCCTTCTCTACTTCATTTTCCTTATCTGTAAAAGTAGTTAGGAGGCCTCGATAGCATTATTGAAGTATTCTGGATTTGAGCTTTCCATCCAGCTCAGAACATCTAATTCTTCCTTTCTCAGTTTGCTCCTGCCTCCACCTGTCATCTTTTCTCTCTAGTTTTAAGATTGGGGAGAAAATTATTTAAGTTGCTTTACTACATGGTCTTTGTCCTGCAATTCAATAATAGCATGAAAAGTAAGAAAAGAGAAAGATAATGTCTTATCAATCTTTATGTACCTTAGGAAGAACAAGAGTGCTACCACAGAAGACCCCTAAAGGAAAGATAAAAGTTTTATTTCCAGTTACGAGCTGTTGAAGAATCTATGTCTATAATTGTCATTCAGAATATCATTATCAATCTCTGTAATGAGGCAATAAATTGGAAAAGAAATGAATAAAGTGACGTTCATAGAAATAACTGAATATAAAATTCTTTGGAGTATATTCAAGAAAATGAATAACCCTACATCTCTGTGGTTTTCACTTTATTTAAACTGCTAGTGAAGAGTGACTTAGATTACAGGAAGACAATCCATTCTTATTTACACTAAAATGTCAAGTCCCATTTGCACTCAAAATGCCATCACCTTGCATAACTCTACCAACTTAGCTTGCATAGAAAATACAAGCTAAAAACAGAATTTGAGGAGACCTGTAATAATAAAATCACTCTATTTTCTGTGTAGCCTTTATCAAACACACTGATTTGCTGCAACCACTCCAAGATGGAAGTGTTTTGAATTCTAAAATAGCTTCACACCAAATGTGTCATAATTATCTGAAACTATATTTAGAATGATGAAATTTGCCATGAAATCTGAAATATGCTTCAAATGTCAGTCTTATTTTTAATTAATATGCCTCTCTACCTTTGCAATAATCAAGTTTTACAGTCTCTGAGTACTGAATAACTTGTTTGAGTATGTAAGTGTGTGCATGAGCACGTGTGTGTGCGTGTGTAATCTCATAATTATGATGATGTAGTTCTGCAGATTCTTCCTTCTTTTACAGATTGTCAAAGGAAATCTCATTTCATTCTATTGGTGTATTTTGACTATAAAACCAAATGATGGGAAATGAAGTGACTTGTCATACTGGTCACAAGTTAACAAAATACCATCATCACATCTGTCATCCTATGATCTGATATTTGTTTTAAGAGGGCAGTGTCTTATAGTGCTTTAGCCACACTGCTTTTTTTTTTTTTTTTTTTTTTTTTTTTTTTTTTTTTTTTTTTTTTTTTTTTTTTTTAGACTAGGTCTTGCTATTTTTACCCATGGAACCGCAGGCTCACGTTGCTCAGGATACCACGTACCACGGACTCAAGCAATCCCCAGCCTCAGCTTCCCAGGTACCTGGGATTACAGGCACGCGCCACCACACCCAGCTATTTTTTGGGACTAGGTCTCGCTGTGTTGTCCTGAGCGGGACTCGAACCGCGATCCCTAGCCCCAGCTGCTTCATAGGCTGAAGCTTACAGACATGAGCCACCAGTGCCCGCCTCACACTGCTTCTTTTTAATAAGTTCTAGGGAAATAGAAATGAAAGTTGAGATTTGGGGAAAAAAGTCATTTATTTTTAAAAATGATATGGAGCTTTAAAATACTGATCAAAAATACACTCCTTTTTAGTCCTCGTCAGTTTTCCATTGAATTTGGGGTATTTAATAGTTGATAGAAACTAAATAAAAATAGTCATGTAGAACACCAAATTGTAACAATTCTATCACCTCAAATTTCACTGTATGAACAGAAAACTTATCTGCTAATATTAACTTTCCTTCTTTCACAGATTCATTTGAGGGAGAGATGGTTATTTGCTGGGAGTTTCACACATAGTCACATAAAATTAACTTTTATTTTGAGAATTTTATAACAAATAGTAATTATCAGAGATAAAGTAAGGTAACCAGGAAAAGTACAATTGAAAGAGTGGAGCCATTTTTCAGCAACTTGACATAGCAATTTTATGTTTCATCTAATAAGAATATAAATATGTATTTTCGTATACTTTTGTTAATTTCACTTTACTAGTAACTTATTTTATTATACTCTAAAATATTTTAACAGTTTAGAAACTGAAAAAAATGCTACTTCCCCAGCTATGGCTTCAAAATCACTATCATTAATATCTTAATTTACTTGTCCTATTTGTCTCTAGGAATAGACATTACAAACAAGTCTGCAAAGCCTTTAGTATGTGTGAGAAGCAGTTGTTGTATGCTTTTTGGACAAAAATATTCATCTGGCTCACAACACTGGTCTAAAAAGGAACATGAAAGATTTGAATTAAAGTCTTCTGAGGTATCCGGACATTGTCATTTACAGGAATTTCAAACAAACATCTGGTAGCAATTTTCAAGGTTATAAGATTAGTGAAACACTAATGAAACTAAGAGATAATTTCTTAGAAACATAAATAAAATATTATACTGACCAAGAAAAAGAGGATTCAAATAAGTAAAATCAGAAATAGAAAAGAAGACATTACAACTGATACCACAGAAATATATGGAATTAGAAGAGGCAACTATGAACAATTATACACCAGTAAATTGGACAAAGAGAAGAAATGAATTCATTCCTATAAACATACAACCTTCTAAAACTGAGTAATGAATAAATACTAGTACTGAGTTTTAGTAAGAAGATTGAATCTAAAACCACTGAACAAATACAAGTCCAGAACCAGATGGCTTCACTGGTGAAGTCTAAAAAGCATTTAAAGAACTAATGCCAATCCCTCTCAAACACTTCCCAAAAAAATGGAAGAACAGGGAACATTTCAAATTCATTTTATAAGGCCGGTATTACCAATACTAAAACCAGACAAGGATACTACAAGAAAATATAATTTCAGGTCAGTATCCCTGATGAACATAATGCAAAAATCTTCAATGAATTATTAACAGACCAAATTCAACTATACATTAGGATTATACACCTCAGTCAAGTGGTATTTATTCCAGGATACTAGGATGGTATAACATCTGTAAATCAATCAATGGCTATACTACATTGAAAATGAAGGCTAAAAAAACACTGATCCTCTCTGTAGATGTAAAAAAAAAAAAAGCATTTGACAAAATAACTTCCAAAGTGGTTAAATATTTCAACAAAATATGTATAGAAGTTATGTGCCTCAATATAATAAAGGCCACTCATAACAAGTCCACAGCAAAAATCCATGTAAAACAGAATAAAGACAAAGATGTCCACTCTTGCCACTTAAACAATGATCCATGAACCACTGTAATAGATTTCTATGAGAACTTACAGAAAAGATGAACTATTTTAATATAGGAGAAATCAAAGATCAATGGAGAGAAATGGTTCTGATTATGTAGTTTGTTCTCAATAGTTTTAGTTGAAATGTATTTGATATATATTTTTGTAAAATTTAAGGTGTATTACATATTGAATCAATACCTCTCCAGAGTGCAACACAATTGCCACAGTAGCTATAATTTGCACCTGTAACACAATATATAATTATCTTTTCCTTTCAATCATTTGAAAAATTAAGAATCTAGTATTTTAGCAAGTTTGGTTTTATAGTACAATATTGTTTTCTTTATCCCCAGTATTGTCATTAGATCTCTAGGAACTATTTACTGTTTGTTGAAAGTTTTTACCTTTAAAGGACATCCATTCTATGACCCTTTCCAATCCCAGCTATGCACAATTTTATATTCTGTTTTTACAAGTTTTTTTTTTTTTTAGATTCCACATAAATGTCATGTTACACATTATCTGACTTAGCTCACTTGTCATAAAATCTTCAAGGCCCATCAAGTTGCAAATGGAAGGATGGCCATCTTTCATGAAGGCTTTCTTGAAGCCAGATGTATCCCTGGCATTTTACTAAATGAAATGACTCTCCTTATTTTTTCATTTCTTTGTGAGCTTTGGGTTGTTTTATTTTTCATTTGCAAATCAGATTTTTAACTAATTATCAAGAAAGACAGACAGATAGACCACCTGTCTTCTGTCTTATTCATGCATTGAACACCAGCTGTGTAAAAAGAACTGTTCAGAGTCCTGAAGTAGCCAGCACAGGTGTCACCCTTCAGCAGGAGTAGCCAGGTGGTTAAAAAAAAGTAGTTAAGTATGAGCTTAGTGCAATGAAACGCTACCAGGGACACACCTATGGTGGAACAACTTGGGGGATTTAGTAACAAGAAGACCACATACCAGAAAGAATTGTGAGTGCTCAGAGGATATTAGAATGGTCTTGGACAACTAAGAGAGGAACTTAGGAGATAGGAGCTCTTTCTGAATGAAAAGCTAACTGAAAGCAGCAAAAACTCTACCAATGTCTACCTTGATAAACCTTATCTCTGGGAGGCCAGACTGCAGGGAGGATAAAGCTGTAATTGGTGTAAGTGGTAGTTACTCGTATTTACTAAGAGGAAAGGAGCCCAGTAGTTTGTGAGTTACATAGTGATTTTTTTTTCTCTCCTCAGCAAAATTATAAAGTAGTCTTGAGTTTTCTCATTTTATCACAGGCTGAGAGCAACCAGGCCTGATGTTGGCATTCTATGAGATTGTTTATGACAAATTAGGAAGCAACAATGTTCAGCTATGAGCACCAGGCCAGTGCTACCAACACTGAGCCCTGGGTATGAACCTCAGTTCTCAGGTATCAGGGGATTCTGTTTTTCTCTTTCTTCGTGAGTAAGAAGTAGAATCATAGTGAAAGGCCTTTTCAACACCCTTTGACTCAACTTTATTTTATATTCCCAGCAGCCACTTCATGTACAGGCAGAGTAGGAAGTTGCCCTTCTGGTTATGTCTGGAAAGGACTAAAAAGGTTCTAGTAAAACTCCTTAAGTTTTCTTTACTTGAATAATAATGCCAGTAATCCCACTGACAGGGATTGAAGTCTCTCACTTCCTAATGAAAGAAATGACATAAAATTCAAATTCCCCTCAGGAAAGGCAACACATTATTTAACTCCTGCCTTTCACATTAAAGAAATGGTTATCCCAGAAGACAGTATTTTTATCACTATTCCAAAAGTTAGCAGAAAGGAATAAAATTCCTTTAGAATTCACAGAGGAATTCTAATTTCTCTCTTGAACAGGAGATGACCTTGTTCTTTCCCGCCCACTACAGAGCAGACCACCAGAGGTTTAGGAAAGGACTGTTCTGGGTCAAGATTGGCTCATCTAGGAATCAAGAGGCTGAGCTCCCATCTCAAGGAACTGTAGCTCCACAATTCATTACCTGCACTGCTGAGCTGGCAGGAAATTCAGAGAGCTTGCTGAACCCAGACTTTTTCTCCCACAAAGTTTAAGGGCATGCATAATTTTTCCTATACACACTACAACTATATCTCTTTAACTTTTTTAGGCACCTTGACTTTTTTTTTCATTTCTGCTACAGAATATATGGTCATGCCATAGAGACTTCCCTTCTGTAAAGTCCTATGCCATCAAAGATATCATTTCATAGTATGTGGAAAGTTATTAAAATAATGATTCCTACCAGAAGATTCTCTCCCTCTTCTATAGCCTCTTATTTATTTTCTTTTTGAAATAAGTATCAACTCTTTCTGGCTACACTTCTTTTCACTTGCCCTTTTAAGAAAAGACTGGGGTTGGAACACCAAAGTGTGATTTCCCTTCTTTAATTGCTACAAAATTTTGTATGATCCACTTTATCCTCTCTAACCTTTCTATCTAATGAATCTCTCCAAACTGGAATATAAACTCATGCACCCATTTACTCACTCCAACACAAACATGTGCGGAGAGCTGTTACCAAAGGATACCAGTAAGAAGACTGATATTTAGACATTTTGTGAAGAAATAAAGACCAAGCCATTGGAGCCTCTTTACTGACCTCAAAGAGCAGTTGTCTTCTTCATGTAGAACCTTGGAGATTCAGAATGAAATCTCTTCTCCTTTCCCTCTCCTTGGGATATTTTTGATCTCCTGCTACTTTTTTCAATTTTGTGAGGATTTTGTCATCAAAGACAAAGGCTAGCAATGTGGCGAGGATGTGGAGAAAAAGGAACACTACTACACTGTTGGTGGGAATGTAAACTGGTCCAACCTCTATGGAAAGCTGTGTGGAGGACCCTCAAATTAATGAAAATGGATCTACCATTTGATCCAGCAATTGCTCTCTTGGGAATCTACCCAAAAGAGACCTCAATGTGGGTACAAAGGGACACATGTGTTCGGATGTTTACCGCAGCACTATTTGTAATTGTAAGGACATGGAAGCAACCCAAGTGCCCCAAAACAGATGACTGGTTGAAAAAAATGTGGTATTTATACACGATGGAATATTACTCATCAATTAAGAATGACAAATTCGATGACTTTATGACAACATGGATGTAATTAGAAGGAATCATACTAGCAGAAGCAAGTCAAAAAGAGAAAGACAGAAGTCAAATGGTTTCACTAATATATGGGACATAATGAAAAAAAGTAAATAAAAGCCATGAGGAAAAGACAAAACAAGCTAAGCACCAAACTGAAGCACACAACAATGGGCAGGAGGGAAAGGGGAGGAATGGGAGGGGAGGGGGGTAAATCCCTGGGATTGCAAAGATGTGAAATTTATATATAAATAAATTTTAAAAAAAACAAAAACCAGCAATGCTACCAACAAGACTGGTCCTCATTCCATGAATTCCCATGTATTCACTGGAAAACCCAATACTCATGTGCTCAAGAAATCTCATGGAAGGCAGTTGTCAAAAAATATAACTAAGCTGGGGATTGCTCTGTTCATAAGGGCTTTGCTTTTGTTCAGTATGCTAATGGAAGAAATGCTTGGGGCTGCCATGGTAGGAGAAGAGGACAGAATGATTGCTGATCAGGTTTTAGATATTAATCTGGCTGCAGAGCCAAATATAAAACCAGGAAAAGCAAGTACCAAATGATCTTCAGAGGAGAGGGGCAACTTCTGTTTTTACTTCTATTTTGATATTCAGTGGATTATGCCAGGTGGACAGATACCCAGCATGTGTTCCTCCTTCTCTTCCCCCCATTGCTTGGGCTGAAGTGCCCTCTAATCACTTGAGTGATCAGGAAATGTCTCACAAAGGGCCAAGAGTGACTTCAATTCTGAAAGTGGACAGCAAACTCTTCTTCTGAGGCTGGAAAACTGAAAGGAGATTGTTAAGAAGGAGTTGACCCAGATAAAATTAAAAAATGGATTCTCTACTGAAAAAAAATTGAAAAGGAACAGAATAAATAAGTAGAGATGAAGACAAGTCAGAAGAGGAGTAGAGCAGCAGCTCTCTTAAACAGATGAGAATAATTAGAAGATGGAGCCTGAGGGTGACTGCAAGTGACTTTTCTTAGAAGGTAGACCTGAGAGACGATGATGATAATGGAAGTGGGGGGTGGAAGGGGACAAATAACCAGTTGCAGTTGATCAAAGAAGATAAAAAAGAGGCTGAGGGAGGAGAGGATGACAAAGAGCATCAATGATTTAAGGATGACTCTTAAGTACACAGTGGGATTTAGAACTCTTGTCCCATTATATCCTTACCTAGACACTTGTCTAAGTCAAAAATTTCCCCTAGTGTTCTCTCCCTTATTATCTTCAGCACATGCTCACATTTCCCGTTTGTCCTTTTCATGTTCATCGATTCCTATTGCCTTGCACCTAACCCCACTTTCATTTTCTTTGCTGCTTCTAATAGTTATGTCTCACCTTGCAATATTTTCTTTTAATTTGAAACACCTTTATGACCTAACAATAATAAAAAACAGAGTTTTTATAAAAGAGTGCAAGAGGCTGATATCACATAGTTTCTTGATTAATAGAGGAATAGAAATGAGCATGAAAGGCCTGCCTATGAGAGGTGATGGGGAAATGGTCTCACAAAGCAAAACAAAAGGCAAAGAAAGGTGGCATCATCTTTCAGCATGAAAGATAGGATGAAAGACAGGACCTTCACAATAGGGAAGGTCCTATCAGAATGGTCAGTCCCAGAACTTCTTTTCAATCTATTGTGAGCCAGTGAAGGCAACACTATTAGGAAAAGCACTTAGTCATGACCACTAGGATATAAAGACACTCCAGCCACTGACATGGTGACCTAAAGAATTCAACATTCTCATCTGAGAGCACAGCACAGCAGTGTGTTTAACTGTGGAAAAATAAAACTCATACACTTAAAAAAAAATTTAGCTGTGGCACAGTGTGGTCCAACAAGTCCTGAGGTTTGGAATGAGATGTGTGCTATAGGCTCATAATAAGTATTTTAATCTCATGTAATCTTATCCTTTGGGTTTCTTTGGCATTTTAAAGTGAAATGATGTTATTTTCAATACCTTAACACAATTTGAATTTGAGGGAAGCATTGAAGTCCATGTTCTGCTGTTTTGATTTTTAAGAAAATGTGCAAACAGGTTCAAAAAATAACAAAGAAAGTCTCTACTAATGGTGAAAACTGCTGTGCAGTCGGGCATGTTTTCTGAAACACTTGAACTTTCAACATGAATGAGATTCTTGTGGTTTTTTTCCCTCAGGTGGGAAAAAAGGTCATTGTAAAAGTTGTTTAAGTTGTCCTCGAAATTATGGTATGTTTAGAAAGAAGAAATTCATACAATGAACTTTTGGGAATTCAACTTGTATTTTACCATATGTGTGCTTTTTTCAGTTTTATATTCTTTATTTTGTATAGGAAATTATAGCATTTTAAGTATTTGAGAGGGAGAGACCACAGAAAGCTACAGTAATACCCAGCTATGTAAATCAGTTTCAATCTACCTTTTGCGTATAGCTGCCATATTTCAGTCTGCCCATGTTTCTGCTATTCATCTACAGTTGAAGAAAACTCCCACTGGTATCGTATACAATGTCCACAGGTATTATAAATATCTTTTCATTTTTCTCCACTGAGGGATAAAGCATGGGGTCAATTCAAAGTCAATCTTAAATTTTTAAGGCAGGCAAGTATATCATTTGCATACAAATCAGCAATCCCTCCTTTATTTAGGGAAAGATTTACAGATACTTAAAATCAGCCCAAATCTATAAAACAAACAAGTACAAAGTGAAACCTAAGCTGAAAGAGAGAGCAAGAGAAAAAGATCAAATGGTAATACTTTTCAATGTAACAGAACAGTCTATCCATAAATTGCTTTAAGATTCCAAGAACCTCAATGTGAATTAAATTGGGTGCCATGATTTGGAAGTCCTCATGAATGACTCCAAGGTAGTAGGCATCATTTACTTGCCACATCAGGCAAATAAATCATAAAATGTGGCTTTTGGGAACTGACTGGTAGGGGGAGGGAAAGGTTTGTTTTTACTTCAATAAATTTTTTTTTTTCAATTATCTCTGGCTTAATTATTGCAGGCTTGCAATTGGTTTGGTCAAACAGAACTGATCTGTGCATGCTATGCTTTGAAAGTCATTTATTTTCCTTGACCTAGCCTCAAGAAAAAGGCAGGATCTAGGAAAGCCACAGTAAATAACCAGGACACAGATATATATTCTTCTCCCAGGACTTAAACATGGAACTCACTCTCTCAGATTCCCTAAGTGGGTTGCCTGCTTGACCAGAAAGTAGGAGATCAGAAGAACGAAAGAGCACAGGAAAAGTGACTGCAAAGACAAACTGTTCAGTCAAAAAGTGAGCCGAAGTGGCCAAGTGAACACATGGCACTTCAGGGGCCAGTTCAGACTCTGGAGACACCAGAATGGGCATTACTCTCCTCAGGATCTTCTGAACCTCCCATCCCCGCATGGCCCACTGAGGTTAACCCTTTCACTCTTCCCAAGACTCCCATGGTCTTTCTAGCTAGTCACATTAGCCCCTGTACAAAAAGGATCATCTCTTCTAGGGTGTCAGCAATGAGCCACAGCATTAAGGGTGAACTACAAGAAAGTCTTTTTGTTGTTGTTTCGTTTTGTTTTTTAGCAACTGCTAAAGAACGCACCTCCAGGAAAGGGGGAATAACAGCCTAGGGAACAGATGACCCTTTCCCCACCCACACTTAAATCCAGTTACCTGGGATCACAACTCCCAATAAATCATCAGGCCATTGAGGGGACTTCTTGAATGGGGCACAGCTGAGAAGGAGGCAGGAGCAAAGCAGATGAAAATCAAGGTGGTACAAAAGAGAAAGGGAGACATGTAGAAGAGAGACACCTGGGTGAGAGACACAGGGAAAGGCTGCTCCTGTCCTTGGTAGCCATTAACTTGACCTGATGGTGGGATGTATAGCACATTTTGAATTTTGTAGAAAGAGCTATCCTAGATCCCTGGAATCTAGCTAATCCCTTTCTTGTATTTCCTTGGCAGAGGATGACTTAGATTTGTGGTATGCTCATGGGCCTCAGTTACCAGCTTTGGGCTGAGCCTGTTTACATGGATAACTTTTGGAGTCTTTTGGAGTTTTATTAGGAATCTGTTCTATGAAATCCTTCTCTCTCTCTTTCATTCTCTCTCTCCCCTCTTCCCCCCCCTTCTCTCTCTGTCTTTCTCTCCCCTCCGCCTCCTCCCATACCAATTAAAGATCTTTCATGGTAAGAGTTGGTTTTCTTAACCTTTGGCTCTACAAAACCTCTTTATAGTTTCGCATCTCTAGGCATCTTCTCAGTCATATGGTTACACAATTATAAAAAATAGCTACAAAGATGTTTGCAGTTATAAAGTTAATGCAAAAAAAATTCAGAATTATTTACCAATATAAAAACAACAATAAGTATAAAATTATAAAAATGGAAAGAGAAAGTGAGTGCTGATATTTTGATAGGGCTGTGTGTAGTGTTATCTTTTCTGTAGAGACTAGGTCTTGATATGTTGCCCAAGGGTAATCCCAAACCCATTAACTCAAGTGATTCCTAGCCTCAGCCTCCCAGGTAATTGGGATTACAGGCATGTGCCACCAGACCTAACTATTTTTTTTTTTTGAGATTAGGTCTCGTTCCAGCCTGGGGGAGTCTTTAACCCTTGGACTCAAGTAATTCTTAGCCTCTGCCTCCCAAGTAGCTGGGATTATAGGTGCGTGCCACCGCACCTGGCCCCAGCGGGGAGACTTTTTTAACATCCTCCAAATATTACCTCTGCCTTGTTTCCCAAATATGTTCTGAAGTGCTGTTTTCTTTGAGCTGTTTTATAGAGATTTCACACAAATACAAATATAGGGGAAAATTCTTGGGGAAAAAGTCAAAATTTCCCTGAGCTATCTATCACTATAATCATGTAAACTTCAGATCTATATATTTGAATAGTATACGTATTATTTTCCACAAAAACTTTTTTGAAGGATGTTCTTATGGATTGATTACCTTTTTATCTTTGGCCATATCAACTCAAGTTAGAAACTATATTTTGAGTTTTACTCAACTCTCCCATTCCTCCTTTCTCATCTTCCTCCTATCCCCACACCTAAATCATTTTAACTGTCTGTCTTCAAGACTTCTCACAGGCATTGTCTCTTCCAAAAGCTGTACCTTCCCTCTCACAGCTCCCATCCTGTATTAGATTCCTAGGTTGCTGTAACATATTATCAGCAACTGGATGACTTTTAACAACTGAAATATTTTTCCACAGTTCTGGAGACCAGAAGTCTGAAATCAAAGTGGTACTAGGGCCACATTCTCATGCACGTGCTAGGGCAAAGTTCTCTCTTATTTCAGTTTCTGGAAGCATTCCTCAGCTTTTGGCAATAAAGTGCTCATTTTTTGAACTCCATCTTTACCTGGCATTCCCTTTTGTGCCTGTCTTCTATTTTGTTGTTTATGAAGATATGCCTCCTAATCCAATGATCTCATCTTGAAATATTTAAATTCATTACATCTGTAAAGAACCTTTATCCCCAAGAAGGCCACATTTACCGGTTCTGAGAAAATACACCTTTGGGGAAGACACTATTTAACTCACTACATAACTCAGGCTGAGCTCAGGGCCATTTCACTCCCAAAATCATACTCATTTTGAGTGACTTTGGCATGTGCTAAACCAATCTGTGAGATCCAGTGGAAAACATGGTGTCTTATTTGTCTTTAAATTTACATCACCTAGAGCACAGTAGCATTTCCATAAATGAATGCTTGAATGAATTATCCCTACTCCAAGCAGTAGCCTGCATTGTTAAGGTTATTACTGTACAACCTATTTTCTTTCCCTAATTGATTGTTAAATGATTACTTAAAAATTTCTAAATTTCAGTTATTCTCAAATAATTACCTTTCTTTATACTGCAAGGGACTGACTCATAATTTTGCCATTTAGTGGAAAATTGTCTCTTCTGTCCTGTTACAGAAAAGCTGGCATTACTGAATTGATACTGTTTTGATAATCCATCATTATTTTTTACCACACCAAAAGGGCAGGGACATGCCTTGAAATGTGTACTGGTAGCCAAAGAACCAATCTGTACAATCTCCACCTTTTCTGATCTATCTATCAGTGGAACAGGAAACATAGAATGTGCCAAAGATTGGTGGTTATCTTGATTTGGAGAGACCAGGATACGTGCCTGTGTTCTGCCCTTACCACAACAAAATCCAAGAGGTTATTTCCCCCCATTGTGAGGAAATACAGATGTTTGCAAAGTTTGTTCTTTGCTCTCAGAAACTGAAAATTGATTTGGACTGAAAGAACTTTAAACAAATCACGTAAGAGACTTGAAACACATTGAAGGTGCCATGTGAGTGGTGCGGCCTCTCCATGTCATGCAGAATTCCAAACCTATTCAGAGGAGAGCCCTTGAAACTCTTTGGTACAATTCAGATTCCTTAGCATTGTTTACAAGGGTCTTCTTATTTCCTTCCAGAATATGCTGTAGCCACCTTGCAATGTTTTTTCTTTTTTTCCTCAGTGTGTGATGTTCTCCCCCCCCCAATTTCAGAACATGCTGTGAACTCTTCCAGTCCCATCTTATGCTTTCTCTTCTCTGCTACCCTGCTTTCCTCTCTTCACAATGCCAGGATTTATCCTGTTGAGTATCAATATAGATATCACTTATACTATAAAGCCTTCCCTGAATCCTCCAAGTCAGAAGTAAATGCACTTACTGCATATGCTCTTCAAGTTCTTACATGTGATACTTCAACATAATATTGCAGTTGCCTGTCTGTTAATCTGTCTTTTCCATTAGACTACGAACTACATGAATACAGCCACATCTCACTCACCTTCCCATCCCAGAGTTAATAAAGGGCCCTGGTAGATAGAAAGCATTGATTATAGACTCATGTAAGGAAAGAAAGAAAAAGAATGAAGGTGGAGGGAGGGAGAGGAAGATCTTCTAGAACTAGCTGAGTGTTTGCCTGTCTTGTGTGGACAATGACCAAGTCAGCTCTCAAGCTCCCTTTCTTTCTGCAAATGTGAGCCACATGCTGAGTGATGGATCTGTGTTAGAGAAGCCCCCAGCAACACCCAGCAGAATGCACCCGCTCATCTGCTTCTGTATGCTTCTAGCCATGAAGAAAGATGATCTATTTTCTGCCTTTGATGCTTGTTGCATTTTAATGAAAATAAAAATATCATTTCCTTTTCTCACATTAACACTGAGAGGAGGCTCCCGGATAGGCAGAGTTGCCAAACTTTCTTCCCTTCTTTTTTTCTTTCCCTCCCATACCTCCTTTAGATTTCATTACTTGTCACATCAGAATAAATCATCAGAGCCTGCCCAAATTTCAGCAGCTGCTAGCATTTCCTAGTTTTCCTATTGGGATAGGCCTTTTGCAAAACTGCTCTCATATGGAAAAGGTTGTTTTAAGATGAGTTCTGAAAGCCTGCAAAATGTGATTATGTCATCTAAACAGAGTTCCTATATTTGTTATAAAAGAAATTATAGAATGAATAAGCTATATATTGTAGAACTGAGTACCACACCTGGACACACCTTCCCTTTAAAGACCTAAAACTTAAACAATCACTCTGATTCACTCTGACCCTATAAAAACCAAGCTTAATCTGTAGTTAGCACCCTTTAGTTTCATTGTCAGGCAAGTTCTTCATTCTCTGGCCGTAGGTATTCTTTCTTGTAAATTCTGTTTATCTTTTAAGATATTATCTTTAGAGCAGTTTTAGAGTCACAGAAAAATTGAGGAGATACTGATTTCTCATATAACCCCATCATATGTATAGTTTCTTTCATAATTGAACCCCCCACACCATTGCCCCCACCCCTGGTCAGTATTATGTCACTGTTACAACTGACAAACCTGTAAGACCACATCATAACCACCAAATCTATACTTTACATGAATTTCACTTTTGGTGATACCTACTCTATGGACTCAGGCAAATGCATCATGACATGTAGCCATCATTATATTGTCATAAAGAGTAGTCTCATTGTCGTTCAAATCCTCTCTGTTTCACCTATTCACTCTGCTCTTTCTAATATCCCCAAATAACTAATGGCAACTTTTAGTTTTTGTTGCCATAGTAATGGAACTCTTCCAGAATGTCATATGCTTGGAGTCATACAATTGGCAGTCTTTTCAGATTGGCTTCTCTCACTTAGTAATATGTATTTATGCTTTCTCCATGTCTTAAAAGATCATTTCTTCTTGTTAACTAACACTCTCTTGCCTGGCTATATCACAGTTTATTTATCTACTTCCCTACTGTAGAACATCTAGATAGCTTTCAGTTTTTTACAAATATGAATAAAGTTGCTATAAACTTCCATGTGCAGGTTTTTGTGTGCCTATGTCTTCAACTCCTCTGGGTAAAACAAAAAGCATGATTGTGGGGTAGTATTATATATATTTCATTTTATAATAAACTACCAAACTAGCTTTCAAAACAGCTGTGCTATTTTGTATTCCTACCAGAAATGAATGAAATTTCTTGTTGTTTCATATCCTTTCCAGCATTTGGTATTGTCAGAATTTCATATTCTGACCATTCTAATAGGTATGCAGTGTTATCTTCTTTTGCTGCATTTTTCTTGAAAAATTTTCAAGTAAGATAGTCAGAATTTCATATTCTGACCATTCTAATAGGTATGCAGTGTTATCTTCTTTTGCTGCATTTTTCTTGAAAAATTTTCAAGTAAGATAGAGTTCTTCTCCCTCTGGAACCTGTTTTGAAACTCCAGAGTGAAGGTTATCTCTTCAGTTTTCAGCTGCTCACTCTAGCAGTAAAGACAGTAAAATGATTATTTCAATATAGGGATTTTAGTTGTGGTTATTCAGAATTATTTCCTCATTGCTAATTCCCTTAAGAATAAAAAATCCAGTGATTACTGTAAATCAACGTGTATCATTCTTTCACATTAATATAAAAATTTGATTTCAAAATATAAACCTGAGAGAAAAATTGGGTGGGGCTAGAGAGAATGACTACAAAACCAGGCAACTGCTCTCATTATTGAGATCTCTAGAGAGCTGACTGGAGCAGAACACATTCCGAAGGGCCAGAACTTCAAATCAATGTTAGTCTTGGTGGTCTGGATGCCACGATTGATTTCCTATTTGCTACACAATCTGGGAAAGTCAGATGGTCTTAATTTAAAGCCAGACTTTGCTGAAAATCTTTCCAATAGACTAACTCCAGTGATCTGAATGAAATGAATTTTAGAAGTTGCAGATAAGATGTTTTGTGAGGGACTATAATAATTAAACATCTAATGAAAATGCAATACAAGCTACTGTTTTCAGTAGTATGTGGAATAAAGGCATGTTTATCTAGGCCTCTGGATAAATAGCAACTTGGGTATTGCTTTTAAATTTGGACATTTTTATCAGCCATCACTGAAACCTGTAACCATAATAAACAGAATCTGAATCTGCAGTGATGTGTTTTTAGGCTGTTAACATCCATTTAACTTAGAATCAGTAAGTTTAGACCACTTAATTCTTTACTAAATCCTGACCAGTTTTAATGTGGGAATTGCTTTCTATAAAAATAGGTAATCCAGTTTCTCCACTAGGTTTTCTTTGGGGTGAAGATAATTTTGCTACAATTGGATATTAGCAGATGATTCTAGTCTTGTCCCAGAGCCTTCACCTCGACATCAATCTTCATAATGTTAGGGGAATTCTTTCCGTACATGAGAAAGACAGAGAGGTAACCCCAATAACCAAGGTTCTTCAGAGCATAATATTAGATATTTTCATAGGTTAGGTATAATTATTCATCCATCATAGGAATTTACTAGCTACAGTTTTTTAAAAAAGAGATCATTTACCCTATTGAACACGTTGCTCTAACAAGAGGGAGAACTGCAGTTTTTGCCATGGGTAAATAAGAGTAATCTTTTCAAAATAAAACTGTTCAACCTCCATGAGGAACAATGTTTTCCCTTGGAAAGTGACAATCTCTAATTCAATAAATGAAAGCTACTAACAACCCATAGTCACAGTTCACTAGAAGCCAGGCCAAAATCAGCTTTATTTCGCTCCCAATTGTCACTAGACACAGAACCATATAAAACTATAGTTTTTCTAACTTTGGCTGTTCCTTCTGGATTGAACCAGTATCTCATCAGAGAGCAAGGAACAACTTCAGAAGACTGCCAAGTAAATAACATTGAAGTTACTTGTAAGTAAGTGAAAGCATTTCTTATTGATAGGCTACATGCACACAGAATAGATGTAAGCATAAGAATCTTGCTATATTGCTAATCATCAAGCATTGTCTATATGTCAGGTACTTATTAAAATGGTACAAATACAGATAATCTGTCTTCAACAAATTGGTTGAATTGTTGAAGGGGATATATAGAGAAGTAAACAAATCATTACCAAATAGTGTATGATAACTGATGTAACAGAAGCAGATTCCAAAGTCTATATGCTAGTATTTCCTTCTTTTTTTATAATTATTTTTTATTTATATGTAAATTTCACATCTTTGCAATCCCAGGGATTTGCTCCCCCCTTCCCCCCTCCCCCTTTCCCTTCTGTCCATTGTTGTGTGCTTCAGTTTGGTGCTCAGCCTGTTTTGTCTTTTCCTCATGACTTTTCTTTCTTTCTTTCTTTCTTTATTTATTTATTTATTTATTTATTTATTTATTTATTTTTCTTCAATATGTCCCATACATTAGTGAGACCATTTGGCTTCTGTCTTTCTCTTTATGACTTGTTTCTGCTAGTATGATTTCTTCTAAGTACATCCATGTTGTCAAGAAGTCGTCTAATTTGTCATTCTTAATTGATGAGTAGCATTCCATTGTGTATAAATACCACATTTTTTTCAACCAGTCGTCTGTTTTGGGACACTTGGGTTGCTTCCATGTCCTTGCAATTATAAATAGTGCTGCGGTAAACATTCGGGCACAGGTGTCCCTTTGTACCCACATTGAGGTCTCTTTTGGGTAGATTCCCAAGAGAGCAATTGCTGGGTCAAATGGTAGATCCATTTTCATTAATTTAAGGGTCCTCCACACACCTTTCCATAGAGGTTGGACCAGTTTACACTCCCACCAGCAATGTAAGAGTGTTCCTTTCTCTCCACATCCTCGCCAGCACTTGTTATTACTTGTTCTTTGAATGTGGGCCATTCTTACTGGTGTAAGGTGGTATCTCATTGTGGTTTTGATTTGCATTTCCCTTATTGCTAGTGATAATGAAC